>QZWR01000006.1:0-84665 GCA_004114325.1 Zoophagus insidians
TTATTTCGTGGAAAAGCAGCACACTTTTAACAGTGCTGCTTACAAATATTTTTCACGTGACACTGTTATAAGACTTTTCCCACCTCCTCTCATTAGGTTGTCATGAACCATCAAAATGGCTCTGACATGTGGAAAGTTCCTAGTGTGACATCGGATAAACACATTTCCGGATTAGGAAGTATGTCTGGTTTGAATCGGGAAACATGGAGGAATCGGTTGGATCGGTCGAGTGAAGGAATATTCCACTGTCAGGTTTTGAAACCTGATGGGGTGAACTTTCCGGGACTGTTGTGCTTTTATTGAGAACCTAAGTCGCAGTAAAGCAACTCAGGAGGAATACCGTACTTAACAAAACAACACCTGAGCCATTTTAAAATGGTGATTTGGTTAACATTAAAGGTGATCAAATATAACTATTTTTTGTAATTAATTTGTTAACTCTTCAGAGCACCTTCTCAAAATCATAAGAGACAATAAACCTTTAATAATAATGTTAGGTTTTAAGTTTTTTGTAATAGTGAGCTAGAGCAATAAAGGCTATGGTTAAACTTTAGGTTTTAAACCTAACTAATGACCTTTTCCAATGCCTATGTAACCGTACCTCAATACGGTTCTGAGAAGTGGCAGAGAAACAGAAAAATAAAAGAAGAGTTAGAAGATCCGGTGAAAAGAAGTTATCCCTTTATTTTCTCCAAAGAGGGGTGTCCTATTTCAAGTCCCTCTTACAAATGCTATTTTCTCACGACAGTGTTTTTCCCATCAAAACGTTCACACGTATGACTTGTTGCAATTGCTATGAAATCACAAAAGCTAAGTCAATTAATTTCATTCCAACATTCTTGCAATAATTAAAGTCCCAACAACAACAGATTCATCAACAATCTTTTCAAACAACAAGAGTAATGAGTGAAAGCTAGTACGGAGGATAACAATTTATTTAGTTGAAATTCTTATTGATTTTTAAAAGGGATTCGACAAAGCTTATTTCGAAAGTGGTTACCCCAACAATTAATCCCGATAACATCCGCGTACTCATGGACCGCCAATCCGATACTTTTTTGTACTATCGGGATGAGTTTGGCCAGAAACAATTGTATACTATTTGTATAGTCTGCTGGTATGAACTAATAAACTTATAAAATATTTTGAAGGGAAATCTGAAATAGCTCCCTAAAATATTGATGAGTCAGCATATAAACCTGTCACCCTATTTGATGAGCTGCTGTCGTTGATCATAAATTAGAAGTTTGTTCGCCTGACTATGTTTCTTATTTTGGTAGGACTGGCAGTGCTAACATTATCAATATTCTGGTTCACCAAACCGCCAAAAAAATTATCTTCTTTCAAGTCAGTTCCAATTTATGCCGTATATGTAGCCTTGTTCCGAAACTTACCGAACTATGAGATGTGGAGGACCTATCTTTATCCAGCATTTCAACAGGATAAAATTGTAGCAGTATGATCTGAACTTTTATATGATCTCATGTTTGTAGTTTCACAGTTTGTTTTTTTGGATTTTGCAAATAGGGGATTTCCAAATTTCCAAACAAATCCTGTCGAACCAAGGTAATAACAGGGCAGTAACCAATTGTTTTAGATATATTTCCGAAGTTATTACTATTTGTGAATACGGGAAAATTCAAGGATAGTTTAGCAACAAGATTTTTTGGAAGTAATATCGTATCTTCTGAGGGTGAGGAATGGAAGAGATTTCACCGAATTGCATCCAAGGCATTCAATAGAATTTGGCCTACTGAAGTAATTGGGGAAATTGCTCAAAGATTCCTTCTGATACTGGAACGAGAAAAGAATGTAAATATCACTCCGTGGTTCAAAAGGTATAAAAATTGTATCAAGGAAATATTAAGCCTGCTTAGGGTAACATTTGATGTTTTGTCTGAGTCAGTGCTTGACCTAAAAATTGATGTAAGCCATTCCATTAATTATAACAAATATCCAGGCATTGAGAAATGAAAAAGCACCAGTGTTCTCGCATTTGCGTAAATTAATGAAAGGAGTACTGTTAAGTCTTTGGATATTGGTACACCCACTCGATCGACCGTGGAATCCATTCAGAAAAGAATACTTCAACTTGATGGATGAATATGAGTCAATATTAAATGCCACAATAGCTAATAAGAAACAAGAGTTAAATGATAATAAAGGAAAGTTGAGTGATACAAAAAAGGACTTGTTGTCCTTACTGATTGCTGCAAATGCTGAAGAAGAAAGTGATACTCAATTAACATTGGAAGAGTTGAGAGTAAGTGTATTGCTCGATAAGCTGACTTGGATTTCAACTAGAATAACCTGACGGTATTTTTCATTGCTGGACATGATACTACGGCAACAGCATTAACTGCTTCTATTTACTTATTGGCAATCAATCCAGTATGTTATGTTATCACAAACGCTAATATTGGGTGGTTATAAAGGATATTCAAGAACGTGCTAGAAACGAGGTTAAAGGAGTTATGAATCAACGCGAAATTGATGCAATACCCAGCCATCAAGAACTTCGTGAAATGCCATATGTCTTATGCGTCATAAAAGAAGCTCAGAGGCTATATCCTTCTGCGGCTCAAATAGGTTTTCGCAAAGCTACCGCTGATTACCCCTTACCCGATGGTCGAACTATCCCCAAGGATACAGTGGTTACAGTTAATGTATGGCAGATAAATCGTGATCCCAGCGTGTGGGAAGATCCAGATAGTTTTATTCCTGATAGATTCATGAGTGATCCTACTAGTACTGCACAACCAGCCAATTACATTACATTTGGATATGGCAAGCGAATATGTAGGATTATCTTAATCCAACTAATACTGGCTATGCATAGGTTTGGGAATGCAGTTTTCAATCCTAGAACAACGAGTAATATTAAGTATGCTCTTGAGGAAGTTTAAATGGACCCTGGCTTCTCCAGATGAGAAGTTGGACTTTGAATTATCAGGATTGCTAGTTCCCAAGGCCTTGAATGTCAAATTTGAAGTTATGGAATAATCATTTGTGACACTGCGTTGGAATAATAAATACACTTTATTCTCATCAAAATTCTTCCTAACCAGGTCATGTGACCCACAGCGGAATTATGCAAATAGATTCCTCATCTTCCTCATCGGCAGGATCAGCAGATGACATTATTATAGGCGACGAAGAGGATGAAAGTCTTAGTGAAAGAGGAGAAAAGGATAAAGATTTGATATATTCCGATGGGGAATCATCGTCGTTCAGCCTGTGTGATTATGATACCGAGTGTGGAGCAGAGCTTACAGGAGGGACTGTGACAGATGAGACAACAGAAGAGAAGTATTTACCACTTATTCCCACAGACAACTTACCGGTAGAGTTATTTCGGTGAGCTTAAAGAGTGCTTTTTAATATTAAGGATCTTGATTTAGACGAGAATATGTGCACACGAATAAGGGAGTACAAATACTGGCTCGGAATTTGCAAAAAAGTTTGGTGGAAACTGTCAAGATAATCAATATTTATGAGTCAGCCTTGATGGGAGTATCTAAAAGTAGCTTCAACTTCACCAAGCAATGCTGAACTCCTTCTCAGTTTCACCGTTAAGAAAGTACTTTGAAGCACCAGTGGCTTTTGAAGACATACCCAGTGCAGTGGAAGTGCCTGAAATGATAATCGAGGCAGAAGAAAGACAATCATTGCAAGAAGCAAGACTTGAGGATTTAAAAGCGAGTGATTTTGTAAGGTCTCGCAATAGAATGACCAAGGAAGAAGTTGAAGCTGCCAAATTATTTCACATGGGAAAGTTGATTAGTCTTTCCAAGAGGTTTGTACTTACAATCAACTGGTGGTTGATGGTGGTCAGGGGTCGATCAAAGGCTCGCTTGGACTTGGCGATTCCTTGTAACACATTGGTGGAATTACGAGAAAGCCTCAAGGAATTTGTCAAGAGTTTAATTAAGCACTGTTATGATATGGCAACTCAAAGACAATACTTTACCAGACCAATGTTGAATCATGTCATAATTAAGAGCTTTGACGTTGAGGAATGTCTAAAGATGCAACGAACACGTCGTATGTTTACTCACCAAATTGCTGATGTTGTGTAGATGCCCCAATAGTTCCACCTGAAGCAGATTCCAAAAAGCGGAAAAGAAACAACAGGCTTAATTGGCGTTTGGCTCGTAAAAGGCTCTGTCGTGAATTCCAAGAAACATTTATTCAAGAAAAGCACACACAAATGTTTGATGAAGCAGAAGATGCTTCTTGGATAGAGCAAAACTATACGAATGGGCAAATTATACATACAGTTCTTTAAATAGAGCACAATAGTCATTCTTGTCATTTCTCTCATTCCTGTTATACATGTTTAAGTATACTTCAATTTAGAATAGCGGGAATGGCGTCTCTCAAGCGATTTGACACATCACTGGATAATTGCAGCAGTTCCTTACCAGCAAGGTCAGCAAGGAGGAATCCTGACTTTTCAGAGAGCCAATTGATGACCCTTTTAACCAAAGTATACTTTCCAAGCCATCTGATTATGGTAGATATGGCCAAAGTGATCATTTCTTTTCCTGATACCATAACTTTTGGCTTTAAGCCTTTAAATAGGCTGCTAAAGAAGGTTTCATTTCTCGCAAAACTACAGTTTGAAGCTTTTCCAATTGTTTGGACAACACGTTTTAATATTGTTGTTACAAAGCAATGGGACTTTTAGAATTCGATTTCCGAATGTAAACAAATTTCTCAATACAAAGTTCATGTAATTAACGGCAAAATCCTCAGTCTTGTCGTATATAAAGGTGAGAATGATTATAAACTTGTCCGAAACCGTAATGACGAACTCTTTGATTTTTGATTTAATGGGATTGGTTGTGTTGTTAAGAATAAGAGACAAGCCTTCTCCATCCCTTCATTAATATCGTCCAAAAGTGTAACTTCGAGTGATTCTTTGGTTTTATCAGTTCTATGCTAAAAAACCTCAGATAATTCATTTCATTCTTTTTCCAGCTTTTTTGAACTTGATGACTTTTTGTGTAAGTGAGTAAGAGAAAGATTTAGTGTAGAGTATTATAGAGTGAAGACTTATTACTTTATTATTCTGCAACAACTAAACATCTGCAATTTATTCTTCCTTAAGCTTCGCAAATTACGCAATACTTCAGAAGCTTATTAATTAATTTTCTTCTAACAGAACTGCTGGCAAAGCTGAAGTCTCGCTTGACTAGACTCAACTCGGGCCATTCTTGCTTACTAAGGGTGACAGCAGTGATGCCTTGACCGAATGAAACGAAATCGAGAATATAGCATACCGGAATAGCTTTGTGGTGGCATCTAATCAACATCAAGAAGGTTTGGAGTAATTCTATTTGGAGCTGGAAATGTACTCAATGTATTTTCTAAGGAAAATATCAGTGCAATTTTTCAAAAGATTTTTGGATCTGCACTAGGGATTATTAACATTTGCGAAAGTATCTCAATTATACGCACATCAATAAAACTAGACGTTTCTCTGGCAAAGTTCAGCTCTATCACACTTCTACCCACGACAGGGCGTTAAGTAATTTAGTCTGATCTATTTGTGGAAGAATATATGTAAAACACAAAAAATTATTTCACCCACACTCCTAAACGTCATAACCCAACGATCAAACTTGTCCTAATAGGCAAGAACACTTGATATATTTGCTGCACCACTGCAAACAGGATTAACAAGAAACCGTTTGTTTGGGCTATCTTTCAATCAATCGCTTACTACTTAACCGTGCTAAACACATGGTTACAATCATAAGGAGATATTATTGACGGATTCTCCACACCTACCGCGAGAGATTAACTTTGCAAATACGATTAATTTATTATTTACAATGACCCAGGATGAATCTTTTGTATTGACAAGACAAACTCTAGTCTGGATCCAACAGCAGGATACATTGGAAAGAATTAAACCCTTTTGTTCTTGATATTTTTTCTTTATTTACCCTAAAAAAAGAGAACGAAGTTCCCAGCTGACTCTGACTGAATTACACCACATTGAACAAAGCGCTGAGAGCTTAACAGAACAAAGATCAACATGGATGTAGCTTTTTACTGATTAGTTGATATTAAGGGGAGAGGATTAGCTGGAGGATATCCTTGCAAATGGATACTGTGGAGGTATGACAGGATTCATCGCTCCAACTCTCAATAGATCTCAACCTTAGAATCATGCAGCAGAAAGGGCAAGATGTGACAGCATATACTCAACAAAAGCTGAATACAAGTAGGTCTCTTTGGGGGTCTACATGTTTCAAACCATAAGAGCTGTACTTGGAAAGCCTTGACTCACGACTCCGAAGCTTGAAGGGAGGCATCAAGGTTTTTACTTTCTTGGGGACCTTGACCCTTAATATCTGGTAAAGTCTGTAGAGACTGGGGGGTTGGTTCAGTTATGCGGACAATTTGCAAGTGAGGAAAAGGCGTTTCTTCGAGAGTGTCTGACTGGGATGGGGAATGAACAACCTGGAAAGGTCAACTACTCGGTGATATATACACACATTAGGGGTTCGGTGTTTATGGTGGATTATGATGAGGTTGTCGAGCAGGATATCCCAACAAAGCGGTGGTATCAACATGAAAGCATAATTGTGAAAGCACTGAAGAAGGCATTATTGATACATATTGGTGAATGGTCTAGTCAAGCAGCGGCAGAGAGGGGTGATTTGAGAGATTGGAAGTATATTGGATTTGCAAAAGAAATGGAAGAATGGGTACTGGAAACATTGGATGTATTTATAATGCTTATGGATGAAGATGAGGATATTTGGAAGATGCTTTCTTATTTTACTGCTTGGAGTGGGTTTATGCTTGAGGAGGAGGAAAGAAGCAACAAAGTAAACAGCAGAGTTTGCCAAGCAGTGTTTCGTAAAAGGTATTCTTGCTGACTGACACAGCAATTAACGGGGACGAGAAAAGATATAAAGTGTTTTATCAGGCAGTGCAGCAATATCCAAAGTCACAGGCCATGATTTTAGAATTATCAGTAAATCCTCTGAACTCGGTGTTTAATTAGGAGTGGTTAGAAATCATTGGAAGGAATGATAGAAGAGGAAGAAAAGAAAAAGTCATTTATGCAAATGATGCAAACGTTCACAGGAGATCTCAAGCATCGTTTGTTTAACCCAGCCACCACTACCAGTGATTTGTTCAGGATTCACACAAATTGTTTGCAAATACTCCGAATTTTGGATCCGATGAATTTGTACATAACATGGGGTAATCCACTTGTTCATATTCTGGGTGAATTGAGGTATGCAACTGGTTGAAGCATAAAGTGAAAGTGGTAGAAAACGAAAGGATGCAGTGAATGTAGTCCTTTATGAAATCATCAAAGGAGTAGATGCTGGTTTAAGCTCGGCGAAAGATGGACTCGAGATATTATTTGAAGTTTTCGATGGAGATCAAGAAGCGTTAGCCAAGGAGATGCGGGGTATCTTGGCATCCAAGTTGTGGAGATCACTTTCATTTGAACACAGTGATGCGTTGGTAAGATAGATGTGGTGACGGACTGATGAGCGTGGATGCAGAGACAAACTATCCAAATGCTTTGTCAACACTTGGACGTACAAATAGCAAGGCAATTTCAAGTGATTCTCTTGGACTTGGAAAAGAGTCGCGAATTCAACACTCTAGTTTGCAGTCATAATCAGAATCATAGTCAAAATCAGAATCCTAGTCAAAATCAAGAGAACGAGGAAGATGGGGTGATGAAGCTTTTAATAATGTCGGATGCATATTGGCCATCCAGCAAGCATGAAGTAGACTTGCAAGGGATAGCCTGGTTGCCAGAATTGGTGAAGAAGTAAGCCAAACTTATGGTCAGTATAACCACAGCAGGTCCTTTGAAGCAGCCAACAAGAGATATCAAGAATGGAAGCCCAATCGAAGGCTAGTTCTTCATCCTCTGTTAGGAAGTGTAGAATTGAACATCAGCGTTGGACATGATGCTAGTTGGGCTTTGACAGTGACGCCTGTTCAAGCCAGTGTACTTCAACTGTTTTCCATCAAAGAAGAATGGAATCTGGTGGAAATGAACAACGAGTTGCAATTATCGGACGAAATTATTCGACAAGCATTGGGGTTTTGGACAAAAAAAGGATTGGTAGAGGTTGGGGATGGAGTGTGGCGGTGTGGGCAAAATCCCATCATACCTATGGATACAACAGATGGGAATGAATGGCAGGACAGAGCATCATTCGGGGGACCAGCAGAGGGAGCAGAGGGAGCAGAAGGGGCAGAGGGAGCTGGGAGAGCCGAGGAAAGAAAAGAAGGAAATGGAGAAGATGAAGAAATGCAAATTTATGCCAATAATTGGCCAAACATACAAAACATGCTACGAAGCTTACAAGGAGCAACGTTTGAACGAATATATCAGGGGTTAAAGTTGTTAAACCCAAAGCGACAATTATCAGCACATAATTTACAACGATTCCTACGACAACGAATGAGAGATGGCTTGTTAAGGTTAAGTGAGGGGAACAAATACACCATTTTGTGATGATTGTTTTTCCATACTTCATGTGTCGCTTTTTGATAATTTGATAAAAGGAAATAAGGTTTCCTCATATTCCTGTTCTTAACATGCCCAAATTGCGAATGGTAAAGTGGGATTTCTCCAGGCAATGCTCCATCCAAAGTGCGAACAGAAGGTTGCTCAATTTTTTTTGGTCAAAACATTTCTGGATTAAAGTTACACAGTGGGAAGTAGAAAGTAGTACACTCTATTTATTAAAACAAAGGTTCAGAAACCAATCACAGAGTGAAAAGTCAATTTCCTTTCTATCTCGTCAAACACATCTCCCGACTCCTTCCGCAGCATGCTTTCCAACATCGTTACCGCGGTAGTCCTTGTACTCGTTTGTTTCAACTACCTTCTTCCTACTAGTCACGCGAGAGTGACTTTCCGCGACGTCCTTAGCCCGAACATTTCCTATAAATTAGAAACAGTATCATATTTCCAGCATCCCGAAGATTCTTATCAACTTAATAATTGTGTCCTAACTCAAGTTCTTGGTGCAAATCGGACTCGTAATCCCAAGATTCCTCGTTGTACTCCAACCCCAGCAGATCCCCTACCTACGTTTAACCCTAATAACACTTATCTTGATTTGAACTATGATTGCACGGTTGCAATATACACTTTTGCAGAAGCAGAACAAAGTGGTTGTCAATCTGTTAGTGAAGTATGTTCTTTATTTAGATGGAACTAAAAGCTTTTGAAAAAGGCTATAGCTTCCGTCGCTGATATTTTTAAACCTACTCTAAAGGCCGCGGGATATCCAGACAAGCAATTATTAGTCCTAATGGTACTTCCATATGGCAATGAAGTAGCCAAAGGAAATCCTATATCTACGCCATACTTTGCGCAAAACACAAATGTGACTTTTGACGATTATGATGACTCGAAACTGCGAGTGAGTTTTATTAATTTTGAGGAATATCTCGCTTTTATAAACAAGTTTGAAAAATCAGTGGAAATTCAAACCAACTATAACTTTAGTAAATCCTTTTTTCCGACAATGTGAGCTTATAATTTGTAGCACAAGGAAGTTGGAATGATATCTTTTTGTCCAATGGGTTTTCTGCATATAAATGGATTTTATTTGCAATAGTAAAATTACTTGCACTGAAATCTCACAGCAGTATAATAGCAATGTGTTATAATATTAATGGGGATATCAAGTATTTTTCATTCAATTGGAAATGGACTTTGGAAGTGTGATCAAAGAGGCATTATTTTTACGCTAGGAATGATATCGGCAATTCGTAATATTCGTGCTTTGTTTAACTTAAAATTAACAATGTGAAAAAGTTTATGCTTATGCCATTACTATCCGTAGACCTACGCGAATATTTTACCTCTTGGATAATTTATCAGCCTTACTCTTTGCTTTAGCCTTTTACATGCTTTTATATCTATGGTACCCGTTTAATGGTAAGAATTCTAACTCTGGATGGCAGGACAGGATTGATGAAAAGGTTTTACGTGGTTGGGTTTACCTATATGATTCCGATTCGAATATTTATTGTTTGTTGTGCTTTGATTTCCTTGGTCCAAAGCGTTTTTTATTGTTATCGTATATTTTCTTATGACAAGATTCCTGTAAAAGTATTGAATGTAACTCAGTATGTTTTGCCGATATCCCAAGTGATAATGGCATTGATATTTTTTGTTTACGGTGTTTATTTTATTCACAAGACGCAGACGCATCTTTCAAATGATACCCGAAAGATGCTGGCTCGACTCTCTCTCCTTGGCTTATTTGGTTTCATCAGTTTCCTTGGGAAAGCCGTTAGCAATATATTGGGTTCTACTGATGAGATCAAGAGGAACTTGGCCATGTATCTCTCTGCATACCTGATTAATGATATTGTTTCCGTGCTTCGTTCCATTTGCGTAATTCTAGTATTGGGCATCAAGACTCCTCGTAGAACTGAAGGAACTGGCGGGGGCAAACTGGCGGGTATTGGTTCAGTCTTCACCTTCTTACAAACTTCTCGGTTCTGGTCATCCATCCGAGGCGGTACTTCAACCAAGGATACTCAAGGAGGCCTTAGTACTTTGGGAGGAGGCCTTGGCACAACTGGTATGGAAAAAGCCAGCAGCAAGGGAACGAGTGTAGTTGCCATAGATAGCTTGGAAGCCAATAGTGTGACTCATTCGGAAACTCCATCCTTGCATGCAGTAGAAACTAAGAAGGAAAAGGAAAAGTAAACTTGGGGGATGAACGTGTATTGTTAAGGACATTCTCATTAAATATTTCATGAATAATTTTTTCCAATTATATTGACTAATGAACTGAATCATGATCTATCTTGGAAATGTCATCACTGAACCAATTCTCCAGTCCTTGTGGGGTTTCCACTTCAAAGTCAATTATCCACGTTTTCCCCAAAAAAATTCTTAAAATCTCTTCTCCACTCTTGTCAAGTCCTGTGGGAAAAAGTAAGCAGCCTTATTCAATTCACTTTGAGTGGCACCTGGATTGACTTTATCCCCCTTAGTTGTTAATGACGATACGCCAGAATTAATCAAAAGACTCAAGGGATTATCTGAATCTTCTTTCCAAGTAACCTTTTACTCTCCTTTTTCTATATCTGTTAGAGTACTCCTTCTTCGACGATATGTTTGGATCTGGTTGACAAGACTTCACAACACCATCAACAAAAGCAACAAAAGCAACAGCAGCAATTGGTAGATCTGTCCAGTTCGGGTACGAATAGGACAGAAGGAAGGCCAGAAAACACCTTGTCTCATTCGTTTCAAGGAACATTGTTGAAACGAAGAAAACTTAATCCTTTTTGAGTCAAACCTAGGTCTTGAAACCACCATGTTAGGTTTATGTGTGTTGTATGATTACGGGATTTTGGAATTACTGAATCACCAAGAGCAAAAAAAACAATATATTCATATTTTCATACAATTTTCAGATATATTATTGCCATGGGCGGGAGAGGAGTAGCGCACGTGAAAACCAAGATGGAATTGATAAGCAAGTACTTGGCCAACACTAATGGAAGAGACAAGTTATACCGGTTAATCCAGTTCTTTTGTCTTTTCTTAAATGCCGAATTACAAAGAATCGGTCTGTCGGATTTGGCCAAACGAGTGGCGTTGATCAGATTAGCCATAGTTCCGGCGAGAAAGTTGTTTCGCGTGGGTAAACCTATCGACTTTTTGGTCAATTTCCGAGACTTGACTTGTTCGGGTAAACAAAGAGAAGAGGACGAGGTGATTAGGTTGACTCAAGCGGGAAGAAGTTTGCTATATGCGCTTTATTTCAGCGTTGATTCGATCAATTGGTTCTTGTCGACTAAAGCCTGGCTGGTCGCTCAAGCATCCACCAAACGATACCAAAATATGGCAGCGCGATTTTGGCTGGGTGCCCTAATCTGTAGTTGGTTGAGCCAAGTCTACCGGTTACGAGACCTAAGTCTCCGAGAAGCCGTGGTTTTGAGAGCAACCGAATGCAACCACAAGGAAACCAGCCCTGATGTGCTGAAGGAACGGACCGAACTAGCCGGGGAGAAACAGAAAATACAAAAACAGTTGTTGCAAGATAGCTTGGATATCATTATCCCGGCTAATCAGCTCGGATGGATTGATGTTGGGCCTTCAGTGGTGGGACTGGCAGGAAGCATAACTTCACTGATGGGGATGTATGCGCAGTGGAAGCTTGTAGTGAAGACCTTGAAGAAAAAACCATCTTGAATATATTTCTTTCCTTTATGCGGCGGCGGGCTTTTTAGTAAAGCGGTGAATGTTTCTTTTCGATATCACCGTTTGTTTTGGTAAAGATCTCAATCTCGCCCTGTCGTTTCGCTAGAAGTGGCTCGATGGAAGCGGCAGAGATAGCCAAGATGGTTACTGCCGTAAAGAGGGTGAAAATCGTCAAAAATTTACGCATCGTTAGTAATTTTCGTGTTTTTATGGGGTTTTTTTGGGTTTCGTAAGTTTGTGGTATCGGAGAGTAAAAATGAATGGAGAAATCAACGTTTAACCATAGCCTTTATTGCTCTAGCTCACTATTACAACAGGAGAAATCAACAACAAATTCTTTTTAATCAAAAGCAGTCACATAAACAGAGGGAAATAATAAAAATCAAATTACAAAGATTTATTGGAGTTTGGGGTTGATTCAGCAGTTTTAACAGGGAGTGGATGATCAAGGGCATACTGGGACATGGTGATAAAAGCACTCAAAGCTTCTTTTCCAATGGGCACAATGTCTGAAGGCGGACGGCTGAAACCTCCTGTGGTTAGCTCAAAGGTAAAACTGTAAGGTTTCTGCTTTCCTACGGGCGTACCAGCACCGTAGAACCAATCGATAGAACCACCATTTACTTGGTACAAATCCATGGCATGTTCATTGACGTACGAAGCTCCGTTTACTTTGGCAATGGCTGCCTTGATGAATTCACCAGATGCATTTAGAGCTACTTCATCTTCAGAAGAATTATCGGTCCAACCAAAAGGACGAAGGATAAGGTTTCCATAGGTGTGAAGATCCAAAGCAGCAATGATTTGAGGAAAGCTCTGATAAGTAGCTATTAGGGCCTTGACCTCATCAGTAGAACCTGGGGCTTGACCTCTATAGGTGTCGGATCTGGGATTGGTGCTAGAACCTTCGCCCACCCAATGATCCGGCCAATTTCGGTTAAGATCTACACCATAGGTTTCACCTCTGGACTTGCGCCAGTACCGATTACTGGAATTGCTGAAAGAGTAATTGTATCCATCGGGATTGGAAACAGGGATAATGACAATTTGGACAGTATTTAACAACTTTGTGATGGTTTCGTCAGTTCCATAACCGGAGGCCAATTGATCAATGATGTAAAGGGCGGAAGAACCAGCGATCCATTCTCGAGCATGTTGCATGGCTTGAAACCAAACAGTTTTTTTAACAATGTCTTGTCCGTTCGTTTCACTAGCACCATTCAACTTGACCATGGGAATGGGCCTTTGCTCAAAAGTACTTCCAATGCTTTCCACATAAGTGAGGACTTGAGGATACTTTTCCTGCATAAGTTTTAGCCAGATCGTTATATCGGCAAGGGAATGAAAATTCAAGTGGAATTCAGGTCCAGTAGTAACTTCATTCGGAGCTAGACTAATAGCTTCAGCTTCGGCTTTGACCAATTCTTCCAGATTAGAAACGACGGTTTTGGTTGAAAGAGCGTGAGGTCCCAAGCGTTGACCAAGAAGTCGGCGTTGATTGGGGTTGACGCGGATTTCTATAGCCTGGGCGTCTTCGTTCCATACATCCAGGTCCAGGTCTTTGACTGCTTTGCGGACTGCGTTGGTGTTGGGATACTGGATCACTTGTTCATGCTCATAGGCAGCTTGAATGGTGGTCGGGATGAGCAAGAGACCAAGAAAAGAGAGTACAAAAAAACAAGATTTCATCAAAAGTTTCGTTATTAGCAGCAGGACGAGTGTGGGAATACGTAAGCAAGTAGCATGTTTGATCAGAGTTATATCCTAAAAGTGTGAGAAAATGATCATGAAGTGGTGACAACAATTACAGCAAAAAATTAATAATTGAAGGTGAATTTAAATATTAGGATCACTGCTGTGGATTGTTAAAATCTACATCAGCTGGGCCGAGACTATCAATACTACTACCACCAGCACCACCACCACCACCAGAGGCATCAGCAGCGGATTGACCAGAATCAGTAGTGGAACCAGAAGAGGAATCACTCAATCCAGAAAAGTCGAATGGGAATCCACCCATGAAACCACTAGCATCGGCACCATCGGCACCATCGGAACCATCGGACTGATAATTGCCACCCAGATTATAATTGTGACTAGAAACAGTTTGTTTGGAACTCTGATCATTGTCAGTAACCTTGGAATAGTGACTGGCACGAATTCTGTTTGTGTTTGAAGTGGCATCAACATGATTACTACCAAAACTGTTGCCAATCAGACCAGAATTAGAGTTTTGACTCTTATTACTCCTGTTCTTGGCAGTATAGAATACTTGTTTATTGTCAAGCTTGGAGCGCTTGGGAGTAATGCGCATATTCCTATTGTTCCTGTTCGAGTTGACTTGGGAGTTGATATTAGCGCTAGATACATGACGATTGTTCTTGTAATTGGGAGTGTATTTGTTGTCAACATCAATACGACTACGACTTCTACGACCACTACTATGGCCAGTACCTTCAACAGTGATGGCCAAAGCAGCCAAAGCAAATAAACAATAACGAGTGAGCATTTTTAAATAGGGATGATTTAATATCAATGGTTTGTATAAAGGAGTAGCGGTGACTAAATAAAGATGGTGGTGCGCAGGAGAGTTTTCAGAGAGTGAGATTATCACGTGCAATATATTACTTTTGCCTCCCAAATTAATCCTTTTCTCAATAATTATTAATTTTTGCTTTAATTATTATACTGCGCAATCTCTGTTCAATTTGCATTTCAATTAGTACTCATTTAATAATAAAGTGATTCCCATGCTGGTTGGTATAATTCTATCAATTCTTGATAGAATTGTTTCTCTACGAGGACTTTAACAGGTGTAGTTACAGCGTGTTGGTTGATCGAAATGTAACCCAAGTGAATGCCTTGACAAGGGACTGAGGTTGTTTCCATTCGAAAAAAATAACCATTCTACTAAACCATACCTCAATAAAGGGGACAGAAAGTAGTGAAAGGGTGGGGGAAAGGGAGTGATGGAAAAAGGAGAAAGTGATGGAGGGGAAAGAGAAAGCGGAAAGTGGTAAAGAGGTGAATATAAAGGTCACAAATCACACTAATCTCGGTTACTAATGCCGAGAAATGCATTGATGCGCATAAACACAAGAATATCCAATTTTCTAATGTCAAAACACTTCACTTTGGTCATTACCAAGAGAGTAAGAGAAGGTAAATGCGTTAAAATTGTCTATTTATTCACTTATATCGGCGAACAACGAAGGTTAAATCCCCTGGAAATACTGGGACGAAGCACAAACTCCGGTTTACAAACATACCCAGCTTCACAAGTAACCGGATCCTTGAAGGCATTTGAATTACATCGGTAATCCCTTTTTAATACAAGATGACAAAGGCTGACTTCCTCTTTGGCCTTGCAAACATAACCACCAGGACAGCCCTGATTGGTGACAAGATCGCAGTTAGATTTGGAGAACGGTACAGCAGAGGTTAAAGCAACAAGGAAAAAAAGAATGCTGAAGCCTTGAATCATTTCTAAATTGAATGCGAGATAAAGTGAAAAGCGAGAAGATGGTTTTTTTCAACGAAGTGTGGAAAGCGAGAGGAAGAAAAAGTACACTGGATTTTTTTCAACTTCACTTTCTAAAAACAAAATAATGGCCGCCATCACCAAAAACAACGACAATATATTTCTCTATGTCCCCAACATTATAGGCAGACTTTAGCCCACAGTTATACAACTAACAACAACAAAAATTAGGATATTTTCGAGCAATCTTTCTTCTTCTTTCTCTTTGGTTAATGCATGACCAACCTTTTTGGTGCATCTTTTGCTACTTTATATCAGGAATCCTGGATGCTTTGGATGGGTATGCTGCCAGAGCCTTCAATCAATGTACCTCTCCCTTTCCTTTTCTTGATCAAGGGAGCGTGTAGGTAGTAGATTTGGTGCAGTGTTGGACATGGTTGTGGATCGATCCGCTTCTGCTTGTTTATTGTTATACCTGGGTTCAATCTATCCAAGTTGGAATTTCTGTTTTCAAGTTTTATTAGCTTTGGATATTACTAGTCATTACATGCAAATGTATAGTTCTTTGACCCTGGGAGCTGATTCGCACAAATCGGTCAAACAAAACGCCCATCCATTGATGAAACTTTATTATACCAGTCGAATTTTGATGTTTTGTTTATGTTTTATGAGCGAGACTTTTCTCATTAGCTTATACGCTGCTACTACTCCCTCCTTTTCCCAATTAGCCACGGCATTACTGGCTATAACTGCGCCTGGATTCATCATCAAGCAGGTGATCAATGTGGTGCAAATGATTGAAGCTTCAAGAAATCTAGTAGAATGGGAATTGCAACAAGGAAATGCTAAAAAATAGGTTTATTATTTATCAAATGAATATCGTTTTTCTACCCCGCTTTGCCAATCCTTCTCACACACCCATCCCTTCTTCTCCCATTGGTCAATTATCAGCACTGACGTGGTTCTGGTGCCATAATAATTCCCTTTAGCGGGGATTTTGGGCACAAAAATAAAGTTTCTCAAGTCCTGGTCATCTTTGGGCGTTCTATCCAATGATGATTTGGGGCCCAACAATTCATACAAATCCTGTACTAATTGATCTGGCCCTTTCTCCTATCACCTCCCTTCGAGTCAGCACCCGGTAGTGATTTTAACAGGAAAAGGGAGAGAAAGAGAAGGATATACCTGGGGAATCAAGGCAAATTCTTTCAACACTTTCGACATTTTAGGCCAACCATTTTCACCATCTTTGGCAGAAGAACTCAAGATTTTATCATTATTACTTACACAATGCCATGTGTCGGTTAGGCTCATGTTTAGAGTATTGGAGGTGGAGGCAGGATTTAGAAATCTCAATTCTCCCTTTTCATAATCGCCAATAACCAGGTTAAAGCCTGGATAAACACTCCAATCCTGGCCTTCTATCCAAGCTTCCATGGATCCTTCAAATTTCAAAAAAGATACAATCAACCCGCCCCTGGATAGCTTTGTTTCTTTGGTCTTATCATTCGGGGTGGAGGGAAGTGTAGTGGTGCCTTGCTGATTTGTCAATAGGCCATATCGCTTGCTTTTAGGACAAACTGCAAACCAGGTTCCTTGGCCCAGTATATCCCGACCACCAAGGATGGAGGGATCGTCCGTCCAATAGTCCATGGAAAGCGTGGGTCGAGAATAGTATTCATCGCGATTACCAGCAACTATACTATTTTTTCCTTTTAATTAGAGTGAGGCATAAAGATCCCTACAGGGTATATCTTGAAGATTGGCAAGAGGAAGGAAAGTTTTGTATGACAGCTATACACATGGGGAAATAAAGTTCTTGGTAGAAAAGAAGGTTAATTTATTTTAACCACAAAGGTTCTACTAACCCACTTCAAGAATTCGTCTATAAAAATGACTGGTAAGGAGATTAGCAACACCGCCTGCCATTCCATCCAGTTCAACGAGGTAATCGAGAAAAGAGTCTATCCAAAGTCAGCCAAACTCTGCTAAGAAAACGAGAAATACCGTGAAAAATGGAAGATAGAGAATCATAAAGTGTAGAATCATTGACAAGCTAATGGCAAACACCAGTGACATGTTGGACCACAATGGCAGCGTTAGCAATGACTCGTTCTCTGAAAGACTGTTCATGGCATTGAGCATTTCAATCACTACTAAAATCGATAACGACATGGTGGTGGCTCGGTGAGAATGAAAGTCCGTAAAGATTTGACATCCAATTTCTGGGAATAACTCGGGGCATTGATGAAAGTGTGACTATAAACAATGTTAGTTAGTGCTGCATAACCACACAAATACAACTTACAAGTTGGTAAAAGCTGATATTCACTGCATCCGGACCAGCATAGTACATGAACCACCATGCATAACCAAAGACCGTGGCCACACCGACATAAACTACAACCACGTCAAGATTACAAGGAGTAATTACCTCCAATCACCATGTATCGGAAAAAGAGCCATGGTCCTACTATTGGCTCTCTTGAAGAACGAGGTGAAACTCTCATAATGTCATGATCAGGTGGGTTAAAGCCCAAGGCCGTCGCAGGAAGTCCATCAGTTACCAAGTTGACCCAAAGCAACTGGACAGGTATTAAAGCCTCTGGCATTCCCAACAACACCGTCAAGAAAATACTACAAAATTTTCATCAATCCTTCAAAGGAGTCCTAGGAAAAGGAGTACCTAACTACTTCTCCAATGTTGGAACTGATGAGATATCGGATAAACTGTTTGGTGTTGTTATAAATTGCACGTCCTTCTTCTACGGCCTTTTCAATAGTGGCAAAGTTGTCATCAGCTAGCACCATATCCGCTGCCAACTTGGCCACGTCAGTACCACTTCCCATAGCCACGCCAATATCAGCCTTCTTCAGAGCAGGCGCATCGTTAACTCCATCGCCAGTCATCGCGACAATAGCACCAGTACTTTGTAACAAATCTACCAATTCACTCTTATGCGTTGGTTCAGTTCTTGAAAACAAATTGGCCCTGGTAACTGCTTTCAACTTTTCCTCTGGAGAAAGGTCATCAAATTCTCTTCCCGTGTAGGACTTTCCTGTTAAATCCTCATTAGGGCCAAAGATCCCAATAGCACGGCAGATTGCTTCTGCAGTATTCTTATTATCACCAGTAATGACGATAACGCGGATTCCTGCGCTTTTGCACTTTTTAATTGCCTCCTTTACTTCGGGGCGTGGAGGATCTTGCATTCCCACAATACCCACGAAGGTCATGTCTTGCTCAAAATTAACAAAATTCTTCAGTTCTGAAGTATCATAGTCCTGAGGATTAACACTTTGATTTTCCTTATATGCTAAGGCTAAACATCTCAACGCCTTCGTCTGACCATATTCTAAAAGCTTGGTGATGATCTTTTCTTTAATTTCCTTATTTAAAGGAACTACAGTTCCATTACTTGACAGGAGAATATGACTACAACGTTCCAAGATTGATTCAGGAGCACCTTTGCAAAACAAAGAAGCAGTGTTGGCTTCCTTTTTACGAGCTAAAACGGACATGGATTTACGATCTCGAGAGAATTCAAAAGTCAACAATCGTTCCAACTGACCATCGTAATAATCACTACAAGCTGAGGCACGTTCTTCTTCACTCATTTCCAAGAGGGTATTATTGAAGGCAGAATTATCCGTAGTAATCTTTTCTACCAATACCTTCATCGCAGCTTCAGTAGGTTCTCCAACATTGTGAAAACCATCCTTAGGGCTAAAAACAATGCGAGATTCATTACAAGTGACACAAACTTGAGCGAGCTTAGCAACCACAGGATTACTGGTGGCTGGACTTTCACAAACTTTACCATTGTCAGTTTTGATGCGTCCAAGGGGGGAATAGCTGGTTCCTTCAATGAAATATTCCTTCAAGGTTCCTTGTTGATCATTAACCAGGAACAATTGCTCAACGCTCATCTTGTTGGTGGTCAGGGTTCCAGTCTTATCTGAGCAAATCACACTGGTACATCCTAAAGTTTCCACACTGGGCAAGCTACGAACAATAGCATTCTTTTTGGCCATCTTTCTAGTCCCAAGGGCGAGACAGGTGGTAATTACTACGGCTAGACCTTCAGGAATTGCAGCTACAGCCAAGGCCACAGCAATCTTGAAGTAATAAACCGCGCCTTTCAACCAACCATGATGACTGGGGTGATTGAAGTTGCGGATATTGACCAACCATACCAGGATACAAATGACCGTGATGACCTTGGCCAACATGTCACCAAAATCATCCAACTTGCGTTTAAGCGGAGTTTTTTCTGAAATCTGACTGGAAATGGATTTGTGGATATCACCAATAGCGGTGCTAGAACCAGTGCCAGTTACAATTGCTCTTGCTTTTCCTTGCACAACAGTAGTACCGGAAAACAGTACATTTACCATGTCTTGTTTCACTGCACGTTCATCCAAGACGGCTTCGATGCATTTACTTACGGAGACAGATTCACCGGTAAGAATGGCTTGGTCAACTCGAAGATTGGAGGAGAAAATTTTGATTACTCTGGCATCTGCAGGAATTTTATCACCAACTACTACTTCAATAATATCTCCAGGGACAAGTTCAGTAGCATTGATCTTTTTCAAGGCACCATTTCGAACCACTTTGGCTTCATCGGGGGAGTATTCTTTCAGGGCCTTAAAGTAAAAAGGTTAAGAAAGGAGAAAAGGGAATACCTCGATGGCTTTTTCAGCATTACTCTCTTGAATTACTCCAACGGTGGCATTAGCAATCAGGATTAGCATAATCACGATGGGTTCCACAAAGGCAGTCAACCTGTCTTCATGCTCCTCCAGGGCCGCCAAAACAAAAGATACACAGGCTGCAATCAAGAGAATAATGACTAGTTGATCCTTGAATTGCTCCAATATTAATTCCCAGAGTGGGGTAGGAGGATCCTCGGGAAGTTCTACGCCGGGTTAATTTGACCAGGGTGTTTGTGATTACCATTTTTCCCAAAGGTTTCCAAACTGGCCTTGACTTGCTCGTTGTTAAGACCTTTATCGTATTCAACCCCAAAATGTTCAAAGAGTTCTGTGCGTCTTCGTGTATGTGCGTCCTTCATATTTAAGATGAAAAAAAAGATGAGAAGAGAGAGCGCTTTGGAAAAAAAAACGGCTGATTTTTTATTTGATATGAATTTTTTATTCAAAACATTTTGGACGCTGTCTCCATTTACTCTGCGTCAGCAAGAAAATTAATGAAGTATACTCGAAGGGTAGCTTTGACCCTTTCCTGGATTCCAGTAGTACTCTTTTTCACGGATTCCTTCTTCACTTTTGCGAGGATTCAAGGACGTTCCATGCAGGTATACTTGCGTGGTGTACTGATGTGGTGAAAGCCAACCTTGAATCCAGATGAAAATTGTACAAAAAATGATCTAGTACTAGTTCAAAGAGCAGGACTGACCATAAAAAGAGGAGATGTGATTACATTTTGGTACTAAATGAGAGAGATTTGATGTTGAGGGCCAAGTCTAGGGCACCTTTCGACCCAAAACGATTGTTAGCCAAACGAGTCCTGGCTTTGGAGGGAGATTTGATCAAATTATCAGCAAAAGATAAAGTCAAATGGTATCAAGTACCCAAGGGTCATGTGTGGGTGCAAGGAGACGCTGGGATTCGTAGCCGAGATAGTCTCTCGTTTGGACCAGTAATATTTACTACTTTCTTGGTTGATTTACCAGTACAGATTCCATTGGGATTATTGGATGGGCGAGTGATTTGTACATTATGGCCATGGAATCGATTTGCCAAAGCGGTAGATTCATCCACCATGGAAGCCAAAATCAAGAGATTAGTAATTCCATCCATGGAAGCAACAACAACAACAACAACAACAACAACAGGGGCAGAAAGAGAAGCAGAAACAGCAGCAACAGGAGCAGAAACGAGAAGGGGAATTCACAAAACAACGCCGTATTGGTGGAATTGGGCGAGAACTGGCTTTGTTAGAGACCTTTTCAAAGACACTTCCTAGTGATCTCCACGTAATTGCGATCAGTTGTGACACGCATAGTTTGGCAGCTTTAATACTTCAAAGTCCAGAAGGACGGTATAAAACCTGTCAAGGAAGGTGGGACTGTTTAGATTTAAATAATTAATAATTCCCAAGTCGAATTTAATTTACTTTTAATCATCACCACACACACCAAAGGAGAAACGCATACACTCTTTCTTTCCTTCTTCTCCTCCCTTCTTTCTCGCTTCTTCTCCCTCCTTATCCAACACACACTCTCTCTTTATACAGTTGTTTTCTTTTACTCTATGAGTAACTTCAATCGCTCCCCTTTACTTTCTCTAAAGTCTCCAGTTGTGGCTCCGAACCCCAGCCGCGTCTCCCAATACACCGAGGTAGATATTTCCGAGTATTTCGACGAGTCGGTCGGAGAACATGACTTTTTACCCAGTGTTCCTGCTTCTCCTCTAAGAGCCCTTTTTTCAACAACCATGACTTCTAACAACATCCCTCCTCGTGCGACGACTCGCAGCACCTCACCGAATAAAAACGCCTTTTTAACGCAGAAAAGAGCCGACTTGGCCATGGTCCCAGGTCCTCAGCTTTCTTCCCCACCTAGACCGCCAAGACTTCCTCGCTCCAATGCTGCAGACGCTCCCCGTTCAGTCATTAGTTCGATCCCAACCGCTAGAAGTAGACCAGTTTCTGTTAGTTCTTCTCCAACTCCTCCCCGTCAATATCTTATAAATCAAAATATTGCTCAAGAGTCGCATATTCCTTTGTCTATGCAACCTGACCTCGAAAAGGTACTTCGAAAACCCACGTATCTTGGAAAGCCGGCTGGTTCTTCTCCCCCTCCCACAGTTATCCTGCCAACTTCGAATGATTACTTCAACAGAAAGGAAGCCACAGAGATGGTGCGTAAGACCAGACGTATAAGAAATGCTCGTCGTATTTTGATGGTTTTTATCATTGTTTTTGCTGTGGCGTTGGGTGTAGCTGCTGGCGTTATTACTGTGGTTCTTAAAAAGAAAGCTTCTTCAGGCGAGAATGACAATGCCGCCCCCATCAATACCGATCACTCTAATGCTCCTAGTCAAGGAAATCTTAATCTTTTACGAAGATCTCCTAACCCATCTTTCAAAGGAGATGGAACATTTTACAACACAGGATTGGGAGCTTGTGGGGAATCCTCCAACGACGAGGAACTAGTATGCGCATTAAATGTGATACAATTTAAAGATTTAAATGGCAATCCCAACAATTCAGCCTTTTGTGGAAGGTGTTTAGAAGTATCTGGACCATTAGGATCAGTCAAAGTAAAGATAGTGGACAAGTGTCCTGGATGCAAGGAAGGCGATTTAGATTTAAGTCCTGCAGCGTTCAAGAAGATTGCTAATTTCGACGATGGACGAGTCTCGATCAATTGGAAGTTTTGTGAGGAAGATGGAGATTTGAAAGCGGCGAATGATGCAACGAGTGCTATTTTGGAGGCGATTTCCAGTGCAGTTGGACATCAATGAGAGGAAGAAGAAGAAATATATGTTGAAAATAGAAGAGGCGCGCACGTACAGTTAATTAAAAGGAGTAGCCGTAATTACCAGAAGAGACTCTAACGTTTATGAAAAAGTTACTAATTGGTGATGTTGTTGTCAGTGAGAGGTGGTGTTTGTTGCGTGTGTGTGGGGGAGTAGGCTTTGATAGTCACTTCTTTCACTCACTCGCAAACACTCATCCTCTTGACAATAAAGTCATCTCTTGGTTTGACTTTTTTTTTGTGTATGGACATTGGCAGGTGTCGTACGCGTTAATCATGAAAACAAACGACAATTTCTCTTAATAAATTCTTATTATTAAATCTGGCCGTGTTTGTTGTTGCTGGTGGACAAGTAAACTTGTAAATCAGCAATGCTAATCATCCTTAGCCCATGTTGCAGGGCGAACTGACTGCACTGGTCTCTTCTACTCATGGTGCCATCTTCGTTGGTTAGTTCACAAAGGACGCCAGCTGGGGCCAATCCTGCCAATAAGCACAAATCAACCGATGCCTCAGTATGTCCTGGTCGTTTCAATACACCACCCTTGGTATATCGAAGTGGAAATACATGACCTGGTCGATTGAACTTGGCCTGGTCTATCGAAGCATCAGCCAAGGCTCGCATCGTACGACACCGATCAGTCGCAGATATCCCTGTGGTCATTCCTGCCTCGTTTAAATCAACCGATACCGTAAAGGCGGTCTTGAACGTATCCGTGTTTTCTGGTACCATCAATGGAAGTTCCAATTGGTCCAATCTCTCAGGCGTAAGTGCAATACATATAACCCCACTTTCTTGTTGTTATGGCCTTTTCCTCCAACTCAAAAGAGCTTACCTGGTATGTCTTATCATAAAGGCCATCTTTTCTGGCGTTAATAACTCGGCTGCAATGATCAAATCTCCCTCGTTTTCCCGATCTTCATTGTCAACCACCACTAGAAATTCACCTCCAGCTGCCGCCTCTCTTCTCAGCAACCATTTCCAATCACACTAAAGAGAGAATATTACCAAAACTCTGCACTGCTTCTGAAATGGGGTCAAACTCGAAGCTCACGCTGGTTTCTGATACGAAGGGAGACATGCAGCGAAAGGAGAGGTGTAAACACCAAACATATTATAAAAGTCGCTATTTGTAATCACCATGCACAGCAACTGTGGCATAGTATTGACTTTATTGTATTAGATTACACTACCATTAAGTTGCTTTCTCATATTAGAGGAAGAAAGCGGGTTGCTTTAATATGCTCCTTTTCCATAGTTAAAGTTGCTGTGGCCGCCATAACCTCCATCATTGCCGTGGCCGCCATAGCCTCCATCATTG
Organism: Zoophagus insidians; assembly: GCA_004114325.1. Taxonomy (NCBI): domain Eukaryota; kingdom Fungi; phylum Zoopagomycota; class Zoopagomycetes; order Zoopagales; family Zoopagaceae; genus Zoophagus; species Zoophagus insidians. The sequence goes on from QZWR01000006.1 coordinate 24,544, forward strand.
CCGTGGCCGCCATAGCCTCCATCATTGCCGTGGCCGCCATAACCTCCATCACTGCCGTATCCATCATCACCGTGGTTACCTCCCCAGCCACCGCGACCATAGCCGTTGTCACTTCCATAACCGCCATCACTGTGGTTGTCTCCCCAGCCACCATATCCAGGATCGCTGTGACCATAACCACCGTCGCTGCCATAGCCATCATTGCCATAACCGCCACGTCCGTGACCAAGTCCGCGATGACCATTGAAATCATCATTACCGCTGCCATAGCCATCATTGCCATAACCACTTCCATAGCCGCCGTGACCGCCATCGCTGCCATAACCACTTCCATAACCGCCGTGGCCGCCATCGCTGCCATAACCACTTCCATAACCGCCGTGACCACCAGCACTGCCATAACCACTTCCATAACCGCCGTGGCCGTGACCGCCATAACCATCACTGCTATAACCATCACTGCCATAACCGTCACTGCCGTAACCGTTATTGCTGTGGCCGTATCCGCCACGTCCACGACTACCATTGAAATCATCATTACCGCTGCCATATCCTCCGAGGCTACGACCGCCATCACTGCCATATCCACCATGGCCAAAATCACCACCATAACCACCGTGGTTTCCACCCCAATGCTGAACTCCACCATAACCACCGAAGCCAGGATCGACGACGGTCTTATAGGCTGGGGCAGCCAGGGCACCAGCGACAACGAGAGAAACGAGAAGTGCTTTGCTCAACATTCTTTAAAAATTAAGGAAGGATTTAACTATGAGAGAGTAGTGTAAGAAAATGTAGTCCAAGTGTGGATCTGACTAAGAAGGAGTAAAGTAAGTGAGAGAGAGAGTGAGGGGTGTATGCTGAGGGGAGGATAAATTTGTTGATTTATTTGTTTAGGGAAATGAGCGTTACGTCACTAAATTACAATGAATTAATATTTTTTTTGCAAAGAGCACCGTTCTCGTCCTCCTCCTCCGTAGAACATTCCAATTGTCCAACTGCAATTGGATGGAGACTCATGGAATGTCATGGAAGGTTTTGCTCCTTGGTCCTTTCATTTGTCCCTCCTGGTGATACATCTTACTAATGTCATTAATTTACTCGTATCACGTGTCTCGATCAATAATCAATTCATTTCTCCTGCACGTGATATCCTACAAGAATTCGCAAAAAATGCTCAGTTTGGCTGCTAATTCGTTTGTCCCCCTTTTCAACCAACTAACAACTCATTTGCTGGCCATCATCATCATTGTAGATCATTGAGATTTACCTGTTCTGCTAATGGTTGTCGAGTTCAACCTCCTGAGGTTTCGGATCTAGATGAAAAACTGTTACATCAAGGCACTGATGCCTTTACCTGCATGGCATTATTTGTAGGCACCCATCCTGCTGCATGAGATGAGACTTTTAGGATGAATATTTGTTGGTGGGATCGGAGGATCGTTGTGTATATCTTTACAAAATCGAGGATTCTTCAAAGATGGAGGTCAAGTTTGAAAAGATATTCTGTAGAGTTCAACTTGCCGTTAGAGCTCTTGATGTTTCTCCCCTTGAACAGGATCGCATTATTGCTGTGGCTTCAGAGTAAGTTGTTTGGGGGGAGGATGATGGTTATGCATCCGATTTTAGTTTTCAAAAAGTCAAGATTTTGGACTTCCCTTTTGGAAAGGAAGTCCTACAGCTTGGAGATCATTCATCCGCTGTGTTGTGCGTCAAGTTTAATCATGATGGCCGGTTCTTGGTATCAATTTAACCCTAGCTTATTCCAAGAAATAGGCTACGGTAGATGCGAAATATCAATTGCGGATATGGCATGTAGCGACTAGCTCTTGTATCTTTATCGACAAGACTTTTATAACCTTGGACACTGATGTCTGTATTCAATCAGTGATTGATTGGCAAGCTGATGATACGATCTTGTGGATTGCAAGTTTTACAGGTTTTTTCTCCTTTATTGTATCGCTCAACTATCAACATGAAAAGGAGGGCTTGGTTATTTTGACTTGAAAGAAAAAAGATTAAAGAAATATGAAGTTGAGCATATAAAGGTTTCTCCTCCTCCTCCTTCTCTATGATTGTTTAAACGGTGCGTGTGTAGTGTTCTGCGGTTTGTAAGAATTCCAAAGATAACCTCTTGGCCATTATTCATCAAAAATCAACGATTGTTTTAAACCTAAAGACTAGGAAGCGAATTCTAGAGTAATTCCTTTTGTTTGATTTTTGAAATAACGCTTAAAAATAAAGAGAACAAGTTGATATTGAAATTGCTGCCCTTGCTTGGGATTATGATCAAGGAAATTTATTACTAGTATCTCTTTTCACTTATTATTGTTGATAATTCAAGGCCGATCCAAGTGGAAATATCCGAGCTTTATCGGTTAAACCTGTCTCAATGGAAGCCTCAAAGGAAAAGGCCTCTTCCAAGATGATCGATGATGAGGCTGAAAATGATGATACTTCAGAGACTATTGATTCTGAATCCGGATCTAACCAAGAATCAGGCTCAGATTTGGAAGGATTTATTGATGATGGTAACCAAGTTGGTATTGATGATTCCGATGCTGGTGAGGATGCGGATTTGTTTGATGAGAATGTTAAATTACCTCCAAAATTAGCACCTTCCAAGAGTATATTGCTTCTTTTACCAAAAAAAATCACCTCACTTATCAATTAGGCTTGAGCAAGAAGCAATTTCAGCCAAATTCTACGATTTGGAAAAATGGACGAAGATATTTGACCTTTAACCTGACTGGCTTTGTTATTGCTTTTCGTCAAGAGGCTGATAAAGCAGGAGGTCAACAAAGCATTAAAGTTGGCTTTCATGATAAAGGGGTATCCGTTTATTCCCATTTACTCAGTTCCCTAGAAATAAATTAGGAACATCGAGGATTTACCTTTACGGATAGGCATCAATTTGACCTGGCTTCCATGGGTATTTCTTTCTAATCTTGACCCTCCCCTAATTCTCATGGACTATAAGGAAAGGATGGTGTGGCTTTTGCTACTCATGCCAAAGTTAGCTTCAGGTCTTTTGAATCTTGGACGAAAAATATTGATTGGGAAATTCAAGTTCCTGATGAAGAAATGGTTAAACGTATCCTTTTCTACATCTTGTTAAATTGGCGGCTGTGGTTTAGTCATTGCTCTTGGTACATCAAGATTGGTGATTTTTACCTCTGAGAGAATATTGCGATTTTTTACGCTTGGTGGAGCACAAGTAGGAATAGTTGACTTTGCTAGCCTCGTTGCCATGGCTGCTCAGGATGATTTTTTGCTGCTTGTTACTGAAAATTCGGGTATTCTCTTTTATATGCTTTAAATGGTGCTTAACCTTGAGGAATAGAGGTATATATCCTGGACATGGTATCATTGGAATGTGTCAATAAGAGTCGACTTCCCATGCCATTAGCAGATATATCTTGGATAGGATTTACTGATAAAAACGTATGATTTTTCCGGGATGGGCTATGATTAAGGGGAGTAGAATCCATGTATATATGCTGAAAAGTCCGGTATTGTATTAATTCTGAAGCCTACTCTGGCCAATCAAGAAGGATTATGGGTCAGAATATTTGAGGATAGCAAAGGTGGCGAGGAAATATGGCCTATTGGAATATTGGAAAGTCAATTAATGTACCTTCCTGCTACGGTATTTCTATCCTCCAAAATATAGTAACAATGATTAGTCTTTTGTGCCCGTGATAGTAATGGATCCAATCTTGAAGACCATCAAGCTAAGGATTCCGCTCATATCAACATCGACTGAAGAAACCAGCCTTACCAAGTTAGAAGAAGAGTAATTTGCCCTTTTTGTCGTGCACATGTGTTGTAATGGTATTAACAGAATATTTCGAAACAAATTACTTGTACCTTTTTCCGATCCAGACGAAAATGCACTTGCAGAGGATAAAAATTTGTTGATTTTAATTCAAGTAATCTCTCATTGTAAGTTGATTCTAAAAAATGCGGATAGCATTCATTGAAAGGAGATCGACCAAATCGAGCCCTTGATTATGCCAAATTAATGCACACGAGGAAAGCCTTGGAATCTGCGGCCAAGTTGAGCCAAGCGCACAATGTAGCAAGTCTAACAGCAAAGATTTACAAGATAATTGAAGTGAGTTTTATTAGTAGGAGTTTGATGATATTGTTAAATAGAATAGATTTGAAGGTGTCGAGATCGATTCACCGAATTTCGTTTCTTCTACCTACAACACCAAGTCCAGCTCTAAAGACACACCTCCACCTCCTATTACCGCTGTTTCTTTGGTGGTAGAACCAGATAACGAAGGAGGGGTTGATCCTGAAACGTTTTTCCAAAATCTCAAGAACAACAAGCGAAAACCAGTAGGAACTTTGGATAGCATTTTTCAAAAGGTATCAATGCTTTATACGATGATTATTAATAGAGGGAGGGTAGAAATTTAATGCTGCCAAGACCAATGAGTAGATCACCTGATGGATCCAAGCAAAAAAATTAATAAAAAAATCTTTGTAAGCAAAATTATTTTTTTGTAAGCAAAAATGGCATCACTACTGCCTTCATATATACTACAGCAAATAAGAAAACCATTGATTGTTGATAAACTCAAAACTCTACTAAGCTCAAAGAAGATCCACCACTCAATGACTCCTGAAACCACTGCTACCTTTGCCGCTGGATGTTTCTGGTCGGTCGAACTTGCCTATCAACGACTTCCGGGGGTACTAACCACGTCGGTGGGATATATTGGAGGCAGCAAGGATAATCCCACATATCGGGAAGTTTGTAGCGGAACCACGGGGCATGCCGAAGCAGTACAGGTGACGTTTGATGCCAATCAAACAAGCTATGGGGATTTACTAAGGGTGTTTTGGAAAAAGCATGATCCTACCACACCGAATCGTCAAGGCAATGATATGGGAAGTCAATATCGATCGGCGATATTTTATCATACGGAGGGACAAAAGGAAGAAGCCGAGGCCAGTAAAACGGAGCATCAACAAAGTCTTTCTCGGCCGATTGTTACGCAGATTGTTGCTGCTACCACGTTCTGGCCTGCTGAGGAGTATCACCAAAAGTACCTGGAGAAGGGAGGTCAATGTGCTTCAAAGGGAGCTACGGATCCCATTAGATGTTATGGTTAATTCCTCCCTTCCCTTCCTTAATTAATTAATTAATTAATTGGAATAAATATTGTTTATTGGAGTAAAATCTTGGTGAGAATTATCAAAAAAAAGGACTGTGCGTGCGACACTCTTTCTCTCTCCTTCTTATTCAATTTTTTTTCCCAGCATTAATGACCACCCGAACTACCAGATTGGATTCTCACTCCTCAACCAAGCCAGTGCAGGTGAAATTGGTATTACTCGGCGAAGCCTCTGTCGGCAAATCCAGTGTAGTGCTGAGATTTGTCAACTCGGATTTCCAAGAAAACAAAGAACCCACCATTGGTGCGGCCTTTTTGACCCAGAAATGTCGCTTGGAGGATCGAACAATCAAATTTGAGATCTGGGATACTGCTGGTCAAGAGCGTTTCCACTCTTTGGCGCCCATGTACTATCGTAATGCTCAAGCAGCCATTGTCATGTATGACATTACTCGAGCGGTATTCTCCCCACTAAACACTTACGCTAATGCCTGTATAGTCGTCGTTGGATAAAGCCAAGTTTTGGGTAGCCGAGTTACAACGCCAGGCCAATACCAGCATGGTCATACTGTTGTGTGGAAATAAGCTCGATTTAGCAGCTACTAATTTGTTTTCCGAGGATGATGATTCGCAGGCCCCGGAAGACAAGGAAGCAGCAGCAGCAGCGAAGGAATTTGCAGATTTGGATGCAGAAGAGCCCAAACCGTACCGTCAAGTGAGTTATGACGAGGGCAAGGCTTTTGCTACGGAGCAGGGATTGCTCTTCTATGAAACCAGCGCCAAGACTGGAGAGAATGTTAATGAGTTGTTTACGGAAATTGCCAAGAACTTGCCGATTGAGCAGCTGTTGATGAGTGCCCGGGCTCATCGTTCACACTCGGTGGCTGAGAGTACTCGGGTGATTCACAATTCTGGTGGTTCGCAACGCTCGGGGTCAAAGTGTTCGTGTTGAGCGGGTTTTTGGCGGGGTTGAAATTTCTTTCATGCTAATAGAAAAAGCGTTTTCTTTTTATTTAAATAATTTTATTGAAATTAATTTCGATAATTATTGGCGGTAGTTCTTCGCTTTTTCCTTTGATATTTATTCACCCCTTCTGATTCCACCTCCACCACTTCACCTTGTTCAACTTTGGTAATTATACAGTTCATAAGGACATCTTGGTTTTCCTATTAAAGGCGAGGGGGGGGGGATTAACAACAGTCGGGGAAAATACCTTGTTCTCGGTCAAGGTTTGAATGTTTTCCTGAATGGTTAAAAGTTCGGCTAAAAGGAGTTCAAGCTCAGCGCGCTTTTCCTTTAGTAGGGCCAAATCTGATTTCGGTAATTTGATGCATTGATAAATAGAGGGAGGTTTTTCATATTTAAATCGGTTACTTTCAATCTTTTGTTTTACCTCTTCTGGCGTTAATTTATCTAACAGGGTTAATCATCATATTTGGAGGATTAATTATTACTCCCAGTATTTACTATACAACCATTTTTACGAGTAGCATCTTTCTTGACCGCATTATCCTTGCCAATCTCCAAGGGGTCAATGTGTAAGCCTCGGAATTCTTCCCTTTTTTGTTATACATGGGCTGGTGTGGTAAGGGGAAACACCTACCAACGGTGCTTTGTTGTCCCAATAAACGTTGGGTTTGTAGGTTCATTTGTGCAATGGTCTTTCCTGGTAAGCAACCAGACTCCGAGATCTTCATCCAATTGCCAATGCCGAATTTCATCAAAGCTTGTCTCAAAACTTCACATTCCTCCTGTGACCATCCTTTCTTTCAAGGGTTAATTGTGTCCTCACTCATCGGGGAATACCTGGTGAGAGAGTGTAATTCCATAAAGAGGCAGAATCAGCGGCTGTTTTCTTCATCATTTCTTCTAGGTCAAAAACCTCAAAGAGAAGAAAGGAGAAATCGTGACCAAAAAACAATTGAACCAAATAATGTTTTAGAAGGGTGGTTATATTTATTTCATTAACAACTTCTGCAGCCTCTGAAAGGATGGATCGATCCTTTATCACGGGTTTCCTTTACCTTACCACTAAAATCACCCTCGTCAATTTCATCGTCTACGGGCGCAGCAAGGACGACGGCTGAAGACAGGGCAATGAAGCAAAGTAAAAGAACACGGAATTGCATATTGTTGCTGGTGAGTGGTTACTGAGTATGACGAGAGTGTGTGAGTGCAGGGGTGGGTGTGGGAGAAAGTTCTAAAATTGACCAAGTATGTGCGAGAGAGATCGGAGAGAATGGTTGAGTGGGGAAAAGTGTAAAACATGTGATTTGTCCCAACTGTAACATTTATCACCTCTCAAGGCGACTCTCTAAGAGAAGAGGCGTAGTGGCCCTCATCATTACAGTATTATCATCATCATCATCAGTACATATATGACAATGATTGTCAATGTTTATCAAAATAAACCGAATTCAATAAATAATCGGTTTTTAAATCCGGTGGTTTTCCTCATCAGTTTATTCATTGAAAGGGAGGAAGAAAAAAAACCGCTTCTTCTCTTTAAACTTCAAAACACACTCACTCTCTTTTGCCCCTTAGAATGAATCAAAAACGATTTTTTTTCTTTTTGGTGATTTTCTCACTATTCTGCTTGGTTTATGCTCAGTCCAAGAATGATACCAATTCTAACGCCATCACTCCCAAAGACACTCTCAATCCAAGTAACAACACTGCAAGTAACAACACTGCAAGTAACAACACTGCCAGTAACAACCCACCAGCAAAGAATGAACCCAACATCACTTCTGATCGCGTGGGTAGATTATGGATAACCCAACCACAGCTCAGTTCCAGCATAAAGGTGAGATTACGAGTGGGTGATAAATTCCTGATTAAATGGAAATTGGATGAAAATGTCCAAGTGGAGCCTGATAACTTCACCCTGGCCATATCGACCAACCAGCGTGATTGGGTTACCGTGGGAGTGGCCAAGGCGGGTGCGCGGACTTTCACCTGGGATACGTCGAAATGGGATGCGGTGGAAAGAGGACCTTTGGCCCTTAGCACGCCCTACACCATGGCGATTTATGACGGTGCACAAGGATTACAGGGAGAATTGTTGAATGGATATATGATGGCTAATCTGGACATCAAATTCTCGCTTTATCAATCAGATGAGAATATTTGTGCTGCTTGTAACTCGGCCCTAGGAAAGCAACCCGCGTGGTGGTGTTTTATACTTGTGGCTATTTTAGCTGTTGCTGTTGCTGGTTGAGCCTGTTCTCTATTGTTGCCCTGTTATGTAGGAGGAGGTTCTCTGAGTGGCGGTGGTGGCGGTGGTGGTGGTGGTGGTGGTGGAAAGTAAAGAAATCTCTCTTCTTAAAGGTCAGTGTTTTATTAACGACGGGGACGTTTAAGCCGCTCTCGACCTCCACGCTGGTTTTTAAGCTGAATGTCCAAGAAACGTCGTTTAATCGACTTTTGCTTGTTGGAATCCTCCAGCAGATCGTCCAACAACGTCTTTCCTCGCTCCTTTTTGCTCATTCTAGCAGAGAAGAACTCGGCAGGTCCTTCTTTAATAGTCCCTACCTATTCCATCACTTTAGCCACCATCACTTCGAGAAGCACCACCATCACATGGAAGGCATACCTGGAAATATTTGGGAGGTGGTTGTTTGCTATCCTCTTTTTTGTAATGTCTTTTGGGATCCAGCAATCCTCGAAGCCGCAGTAACTTGAACTCTTGTTCCAACTCTGGCGTCATTTTAACAGCTTTCATGTCAAACCAATCTTTTCCTGCGGTTTCTGCCTTTGTCTACTCTTTTCTCACTCACTCACTCACTCACTTGTCTTGGTAATTGGTAAAAATTACCATTGTTTTTTGTTTCTTGGATAGTTTGACCTTTTCTGGTGGTAGTATTATTACACCAGAGGTACTGCCTTGAGGTTTGGTTGAATCTGCTTCAGCTGTGGTAGGAGTATTGGTAAAACTAAAGGGTTCGCTTTTCAACGGATTATTCCCATCTTCAAGGCCAACAGCAAGGGTTCTACGGCCTTGTTGGTTAAGCCCAGGGAGAGAAGGAGTACATGTGATCCTCAGGCTGTTGTGCCTCTTTCAAGGCCAAGTCAAATAAATCCTCCAACTGTTGTTGGTTTTGGACGTCGTTGGCCATATTCTCTTTTCACAAACGTGTAACACGTGACACACGCCCTTCAAAATGAACTCTCCTCCGCCTCCTCCTTCCACTGGATGTTCCAACGATCACGCGCTGGAAGAGTTCGAAGCACCCTCTTTCAACGTCCTTGAACCCCAAAAATCCCGCAAGAGATCGCGGGCTGAGGCTGGTCGTGAGGATGGGGAGGGCAAAACCCTGGATTTCCTTAATTGGTTCTTTCACATTCATCTTACTAGCAAGTTCTCTCTAATCTCTCTGCCATAGTCCCATTTGTCTATGCTGCATAAGAGAACCTTTTCTGACCAAGTGTGGACATAGTTTCTGGCAAGCCTTCGTTCTTCTAATTCCCCCCTCCACTCCTGTAGTTATCAATGCATAGATCGACAATTGGAGGTGGAATTGTTATGTCCGATTTGTCGAACCGAGTTGAAAAGAGATTCCATTTTCCCCAACTTTCTCCGTAAATCTCCACTTCCTGTTACTTATACAAAAGGTGATAGTGAATAGCTTCTTGGAAAAATCTTCTTCTTGGAAACTTCCTACTGGCTTGGAATTGGATGCTCAAACTGAAATGCATAGTAAATTCTCACCCTTTGACCTTCTTTAACTAGAGAGGTAGATGTCAATCGAGTATTGCAAATCTTGATGGAAAAGAAGAGAAAATTGGAAGCAAAAGAAGAATTTACCGAATTGGCCGTTCTTTATAGTTTTCTTGTTAAACTAAGTGAGCAGAAGAAGCAGGTATTTCCCCTCCTTTGGTTTTAGTTAATAGGAGTCGTGTAGGAATTGAACAGGTTAAACCAGCAATATCAGATAATAACGCAGGATTTAGTGAATACGCAAAACTGGTTGAATTCTGTTTTATCTTTGCAGGATATTCAAGAGCTCAAAAATGTTGTCTCTGAAAAGGAACCTTCTTCTTCCACCTCCCATGCTTCCTCTCATGCTTCAGCTTCTCATGCCTCTGTTGCAGCAGCTGTTCCATTGTCTGAAATCAATCAGGAAAGACCCAACACTATAGCAAATTCGTATGTTTTAATGGTTAAAAGTGAGTTGATGTAAATAGAGTGTTTGCTGGCCAGGTTGTTCCAAGGGTGAAAAAGTTGTGGCTTCATTCAGAAGATTTTGAGGGTTTATACTTTACAAATCGACATGAAGGTTATTCTGAGGTTTATTACACAAAGTGCTAAAATGAGTAGATTCCAGTGATAAAGATTTGAGGAGAGTTTCTTCAATCCTTAACCGTTTTAGCCAGTTCAACAGGTTTCGCCAAATAGGAAGTCTTCAGCATGGTGATGCCTTTAGCCATTCTGCGATAATTAGTAGTATTGAATTTGACCGAAATGCTGAATTGATTGCTATGGCGGGTTGTTCAAGAAAGATCAAGATTTTTGATTATGAAAATGTAGTAGTTAAACACTCTACCTCTTCTTCTACTGCTGCTGCTGCTGCTTCTACTCTGACTGGTGGTCAGGATGGACAGTTTATCCCAGCTTATCCAGTGCGTGAAATCATCTCGCCCAGCAAGTTCAGCAGTTTAGCCTGGAACAAGTACATTTCCTCGCACCTGGTTAGTGCGGATTATGATGGAAATGTCATTATTTGGGATGCAGCAGTGTCTGGATCTCAAGTGGCCAGATTTGAAGAGCATGAAAAGAGAGTTTGGAGCGTGGATTATTCTTCCACTGATCCTACCCGCTTGGCCAGTGGTGGTGATGATGGTCGTGTCAAGATCTGGAGCCTACAACAACGACACGCGACTCATACGGTAGATTGTCGGGCCAGCGTGTGTTGTGTTCGCTTTAACCCCTTTGACTCGAACCTTCTCGCCTTTAGCGGTGCAGGTAATATTGGTCAAAGTGCTTAATAGTAAGTAGATCATCTGGTTCATTACTACGACATTCGACAGCTAAGAGAACCTTACTGTTTATTGAGAGGTCATAGAAAGGCAGTTTCTTATGTTCGATTCGCTGGAAAGAATAATCTTTGCACAGCGTATTTCTCCCTTACCTTTTTCTTACCGAGTGAGTGAGTGACTGAAGTGGGGAGGGGTTAGTTCTACGGATAATTCTTTAAAATTATGGTCGATAGCTGAGCAAGCCTGTGTTCGAACATTCAGTGGACATTTAAACGAAAAGAACTTTGTGGGATTATCACTTGGCGTAGGCCTGGGCAACAGTGGTGCAGGCCAGGAATACGAATGGGTCAGCTGTGGCAGTGAGAATAACCGCCTATTCACTTATCATACCTCAGTGGCCAAACCCATCAGTAGTGTTCATTTTGCTGGATCTGTAAATCCTGTCACTGTTTGTCTTTTTCTTTTCTGTCCTGTGCTGATGGTGGTGAGGAATAGGGACAGGAAGTTCCAGATGAAGATGCCTCGTTGTTTGTTAGTGCAGTTTGTTGGAAGCCAAATTCCAATGTGGTTTTGGCAGGAAATAGCATGGGAATGGTTAAAGTCTTGGAGATGATTTAACAAGCTTTCTGCTGGTGCTGCTGTGGGTCAACGTACGTGAGAATGGGGAATACATCCGGTTATTTTAATTCTTATCAACAAAAAACACCTTGCGCCCATTATCCTCACAGTCGACAATTACGCCAGGCAAAACCCACAATTTGAGAAAAATGTCCATCTTCACTATCCACCGCGAGAAGGCCCTGTTTGGGGTCATCTCCATAAAGCCTGACCTGAGCATTAATGTTGAGGTTATCTTTTCCTCCGCATTTGGACCAAGCCGTAACCACCGCCTTATCAGTTATCAAGTAATCCTTGCTGACTGGTCCTACAAAGGTCGCCTTGGTAACAACTTGTTGCGATTGGCCGGCAAAATAATAAGTACTGACATGTTCTCCTCTTACTCCATCATCCAAAGCAACAAATCCTCGATAATCCGAGGTTAACAGACTCACCTGCCAACCACTGGGAATGATAATCTCGGCATTCAATTGACAGTTGCGTCGATTGCTAGTAATGGGCACGCCTGGTCCCAAAGAAGCCAACAAGCCATCCATAATCAGGGTAAAAGTGTCCCTTGCTGGGCTCACACTGATGGAAGCCGTGCCCTGGGGACACCCAGTCCCGCCATACTTGAAGTCGCCAAACTTGAGCCCATCCGTAGGTCGAGGAATGGTAATGGCAATTCCAGAGGCCAGAGATATAAAACTGGCGATAAAAACAAGGTTCATTAAATATTTGGTCATTTCGTCGTCGTCGTCGTTTGTGTGTGTGTGTGTGTGTGTCGTTGGTATTGGCAATGAATGAAAGGGGAAGAGGATGGGGAGATTATAAGGGTGATAAAGTTCTCACACTTTCAAAATCACACGATTCCTCACCACATTACAAACTCTACAGGATTTACACCCCTCAGCAAGAAATCCAAATGTTGAGGGAAAAGAGGTGGAGAAATATGGTGTGGTTGATATCTCAAACTGCTCCACAGCCACAGCCACAGCCACAGCCACATAGGAAGAGTGAAAACCATCAACTAAGAAATGGAGATGATCAGTAAATGTTTTGGACTTCCCCATGCTCTCAACAAGACCAAAGTATTAATCAAAAGTAACCTCAGACATAATCCCTAATCAGAATTCCCTCAGTATTCAACACTTGGCTCAAGAAAAGAAACTCTTGGATAACGCAAAAAACAAGGAAAGGAAGAGAATAAAGTTCAAAGGTGAAAATAAGATGTTTATTTCATCAAAATGATTACTTGCTTTCTTTCAAAAAAACAAAGCGGATGAATTAGCAACGAGACCAATTGAGACGGAGAGAACAGCTGAATTTTCCATCAGTGCTGTCGTTGGTCAATTGACCTTTTCCATTGGAGTTAGAAGAAAACAATCTAACCTGACTGTTGGCGTTCAAGTTGAACTGACCACCACAGGGAGACCAGGTAAGGAGACCGGTGGTGTCATGGATGAGGTAATCTCCAGCCGTGGGACCTCGGAAATCAGCCTTGGTGGTGACTTGCTGAGAGTTTCCAGCAAAGTAGTAGGTGGTGAGATGCGAACCAGTGACGCCATTATCCATCTGGGCATAACCACGGTAGTCGGAACCCATGATGGAGAATCTCCAACCTGAGGGGATTTCAAGGTCAAGGTTGAGTTGACAGTTCTTGCGGTTTTCAGTAATGGGAACATCTTTACCAATTGAAGCGAGGAATTGATCATAAATAATGGTGAAAACACTGCGGTCACTGCTGACGGACTTGCTCACAGTTCCCTGAGGACAGCCACTTCCACCATAACTAATATTTCTGACTTTAATATCCTGGGCGGAGGTTAAAGCAAGAGTAGAAAGAAAAGCAACTAAAAGGTAATTCATGGTTTTTTCGTTAAAGAATTTCGTACAGAAAAAAGTGTTGGTAAGTTTTTTTTTGGGAGTGGTGGATTTGAAGTGGTTGGGAGAAAAATCTCCTTTTTTATATCAATTGCCTTAAATGGCGATCACCTGACGCCATTCATTCAGTGAGAACTTGACTTGTTTTCCACCTTCTTTTTTGGAAGGCAACCATTGTTCCATTGCTTTCCATCAATTCTGGCTCCCCTGTGCAAGTGATGAGCAACAAGAATTCTTATAGTTGTTTGATCTTGGAATTATTTTGAAGTAATTGCTGAAGAAGAAAAGCAGTCTGTGTAACTCTTACCTTTTTAGTTAGCAAGCTTATATTTACCATATGTTTCAACTGAAGGAGTAGATCACAGCATGCAATAAGGATAAACACTTTTCTAGACTAGTTAAAAAACTTGTTGTTTATATTTCGCGATGATTTCGTCCGTGGTTTTATTCGCACCATTCAGGAATGCAATTACTCCCTCCAGGTTCGTATAAGGGGACATTCCACGAGCTCCACTTAGCAGACTCTCCAATTTTTCCTGATCATCCGTGGCAAATGTAGGGGTGGCTTGATTTTCTTTTAATCGGTTTTCAACTCGAAGCACAAATTTGTCTAAATCGTTCTTGGTAGTTATCCTAAGTGCCATTTCTTCATCATTAGCTTTGTTATCTTTGGCTTCCTGGACCATCTTGTCGATATCACTTTCCGAAAGCCTGCCTTGGTCTTTGGTAATAACTACAGATTCTTCTTTACCCGAGGATCTTTCAATGGCACCCACGGTCAGAATTCCGTTTCGATCAAGTTGAAATTGAACCGTGATTTGTAATTTCCCTCGTACGGCTTTGGGAAGGCCTTCAAGTTTAAAAGTTCCCAAAAAGTTGTTGTATTTGCACATTGACCTCTCCCCTTCATAAATGTTGATTTTTAAGGAGGTTTGGTTATCCTTGGATGTGGAATATTCTTTGAGAGCTGAAACGGGTACGGAAGTGTTTCGTTTAATAATGACGTCCATCACTCCACCACTAATTTCAATTCCCAATGAAAGAGGATTCACGTCGATAATATGAATATCCCCGAGTGGACCTGCAGTATTAGTAATAATAGCGCCCAGTACCGCAGCACCATAAGCGACAGCTTCATCAGGATCAATGGATTTGTTGAGTCGTTTGCCTCTGAAATAGTCTGATAGTAATTGCTGAATCTTGGGAATGCGGGTTGAACCTCCAACCAATACAACCTCCGTGACTTCAGACTTGCGGATTTCAGCATCTTTAATGACTTGTTCGACTGGTGCAAGCGTTTTCTTGAACAAATCTTCATTCAGTTCCTCAAACTTGGCACGAGAAAGTGGATATTCAAAGTCAATTCCATCAAATAACGCATCTATCCGAATTGTGGTATTGGAAGCAGAGGAAAGGAGTCTTTTGGCTTCCTCACATGCTGTCCTTAACCTCCTAATCGCTTTAAGATTAGCCGACATATCCTTTTGATGCAGGCGTTGGAACTCATTGATGAGGAAACTAACAAGATTATTATCGAAATCCTCACCTCCCAGATGCGTATCTCCACAGGTAGCTTTAACCTCCAAGAAATCATCGACTCTGTATAACAAGGAAACGTCAAAAGTCCCACCACCAAGATCAAACACCAGGATGAATTCTTCATCATCGCCCTTTTTATCCAGACCATAAGCAATAGCCGCAGCAGTGGGTTCATTAAACACTCTCAATACTTCCAAGCCAGCGATTTTGCCTGCATCTTTGGTAGCTTGTCTTTGGGCATCATTGAAATAAGCAGGCACCGTGATGACGGCCTTAGTCACCGATTCCCCCATGAAATTTTCAGCAGCAAGCTTTAGTTTCTGTAAAATCATGGCAGAGATTTGTTCAGGTGGATATCGTTTCTTTTCTCCCTTATAAGTAACCTCTACTTTGGGCACTCCTCCATCTTCAACCACTTGGAAAGGCCAATGCTTCAAGTCATGCTGCAACTCCTTATCAGTGATCCTTCGACCAATCAAGCGTTTAGCATCAAATACCGTGTTTAATGGATTGAACGATGCCTGAGCCTTGGCAGCCTCTCCAACAAGAATTTCGGAATCGGTAAAGGCAACATAAGAAGGAGTGGTGGGTTTCGCATCAACGCGAATAATGGATATTTTGTCGCCCTGTATTACTCCCACGCAGGAAAAAGTGGTTCCAAGGTCAATTCCTATTGCTCGTTTGGAAGGAGTAGTCATTGTTGGTGGTTATGTGCGGGATGGGCAGGAGAGGGAGCAAGTGGGAAATACCGTAACACCAAGCAAAGCCAAGCCGCTTTACAGTAATTTGATATGTTCCAAAACTATTTGACATCTAGAATTTTACGAATTTAAATCTCGTGTTTATCAGTCACACTTTTCACCAAATTCAACACACTGAAGAAGAAAGGGAGAGGGAAATGTCAATGAAGCCAAACAACAGTGAAATCCTGATAGAAGAAGATCCTTCTCCAACCTGGGAGAGCGTAACAGATTTGGTAAATAGCTGGCAACGAAAGCTGGAAACCACCAGTACTCAAATGAACAGTTCGTTGGATTCGGTGATGAACAGGTTGGACAAGATTGAGTTGACTACGGCAAAGATTTCCAAAAAACTCTCTTCTTCACCCAACGCTGCTACCTGATCTTTCTTTATAGTAGCAGCATCAGTATCATCATCAGAAGTAGTAGTAGTAAGAAAGGTGGTGAATAAATTGCCTTTTCAACGGTGAACGCGTGACACCACACACATCTTCAAAAAAAAGGAGAAAAAAAGGGAGAAAATGCTGGTTTTCATCTTCATCAACTCGTTACTCTTACTCTCCTGTTTAACCCTTCAGGGAGAAGCGTCAGGGGGTTCGGTGTTTGGTATGCAGATCCCAGGGCGAACCTTGCGATGCGTGTACACGGAAACCGACAAGCTGAATCAAAAGATCGGGTTTTATTATATGGTTCAAGGCGGTGATACCTTTACCGTGGATATAACCATTAAAAATCCCAAGGAAGATGTGGTGTACCATGAAAAAGAAGAACAATGGGGAGATTTGGCCTTTAATGCCCCGGTCATGGGCGAATACTCTATTTGCTTCGATAACCAGGATTCGCATGAAAAACTCGTCGAATTCTCCCTGCATAGAGAAGATGACCCCCATCGTGCCACCCATTTTATCCCTCACCCTTTAACGCCGGAAAAGTTGAGTGCCTTGGAGGAAAGCATGATCATTATGCAGGCCAAGATCCAGCATGTCCTAAGAGACTTTGACCGCCATCGCCAGTATGAAAACTTTGACGAAGAACACCTGCGACAAATTGAGGGAAGAATGAGGTTTGGTGCGTATTTGGTAGGAGCTCTGGTGTTGGTGATTGCAGGATCGCAGCAGTACGTGATACGCCAACTCTTCCAACACTCGCACCAACCCCTTTGAACAAATGGACAAAACACAAAAGTTTGTTTATTCTATAGCTTGTTCGGATTTGCAAACACCAGACCTCTACCACTCCCCGGAGCTGTTCCTCCCACCACTTCGTGAGACCATCCCTGGAGATCATGCACCAGTTCATCGATGGTTCTGTACGACTTCATTGACATGTACAGCGCACAGACTGCAGCTACGTGTGGTGCTGCCATGCTGGTACCGGAAAGGACGCGGGGTTCATCGCGATGTCCCTTGCTATCGAGCGAAGTAATTCCACTTCCAGGCGCAAAGATGTCCACACACTTTCCATAATTTGAGAAGCTGGTCTGCTGATCCTTCTCATCACTCGCACCCACAGTCAGCACATGGACTGAGGAAGCAGGCGATCTCTGGCAAGCATTGATGTGGTCATTTCCAGCGGCTACTACCACGATAATCCCCTTTTTACGCGCCTTTTCCATAGCATCGTTCAATGACTTGGAATATTCACCCGATAAGGACAGGTTAATCACTGTTTTGCAGGGCTTGGCTATTTGCGCAATGTCGTCCATAGCAGCAATGATGCGAGAAAAGAGGCCAGAACCATCAGCATTGAGCACCTTGACGCCATAAACATTGGCATTCCTAGCAATGCCATATTTGGAGCTAGCAATGGTACCAGCAACATGCGTTCCGTGACCATTTTTATCCTCAGGGCCTTCTTCTTT
Source organism: Zoophagus insidians (assembly GCA_004114325.1). Classification (NCBI taxonomy): domain Eukaryota; kingdom Fungi; phylum Zoopagomycota; class Zoopagomycetes; order Zoopagales; family Zoopagaceae; genus Zoophagus; species Zoophagus insidians. The sequence continues at coordinate 42,274 of QZWR01000006.1, forward strand.
CACATAGTTCTTCCAACGCTTAGCCCTTCCTTCAAAGCTGGGATGGTCTGGCGTGATTCCTGTGTCAAGAACATATACATCAACGCCACTTCCACCAGCACCAGTAAATTCCACAGCATTCAAGTTATAAAACGGTTCCCAGGTGGCGACTCTTAACTGGCCCCAACTGGGAGGATTATCAATGCGCACATTGGTAGCATAGGCGACTTTATCAGGTTCCATGTATTCAATGTGATCTCCATAAGCAGCAGCAAAACTCCTTTTATCATTTTCATCCAAAGTAACAGTTAATCCCGCGAAAATGTCACTTTGGAACTGTCTACGAACACCATATCCCAAGGCATCGACAGAAACTCCTTGCGCTGAAGCCACTGTGGCGAGGTTAGCTCTGGGAGCTTTGGCAGTCCTTGAAGAGATAAAAGCAGCAGCACTGGCTACTTTTTCGGGATTTTTAAACTTGACGATATAACGGCCAGCAGCGCTTACACTAGAAGGAGCAGTATCCGGCGTGGTCAGTGGAGGAGGCGAGTTTTGCGGAATGACTATGGCCAGAAGCGGAGAAGATAGAGAAAGAAGCACAAGTGTGGAGAAGATCATTCTAGCGTTTGGTTTATTCTAAGAGCGGAAGAACAAGTAGTAGTACGGAGAGAGAGAGAGAGAGAGGGAAGAAGGTAGTAGTGGTGGTGGAGAATGTATGCGTTTTGTAGAAGGGGGGAAAAAAAAGGAAGCGAGAAAAAAAGCGAAGGTCAAAAGAAAAAAATCAAAGTTAATAAATTGAGGTTCGAAAAGTGTCCTTTAGCAATACCAGCGATCACGTGCCAATAGGAAAATTGGAACAAGTCAATAGGTAATATTCACTCAAAGACATGGGAATAATCCCATTGATTGCTAGTCCATTAACCCTTGTAGTAGTGTCCAAATTATCTGGCATCTGCTGACATTCCCCACTAATACCGCTTGTCAATCCTATCTGGACCCGGTAGTCATTGGCCGCAGTTGAATCCTCATCACTCTCCACAACTCCTGCTGGTGTTGCTGCTGCTGGGGTCTGATCCTGATAGGTCAGCCTGGTCCAACAACTTGTGCCTAAAACTACGCGATCCAACAAATCCACACATCCTGGACAGAGGGTTTTAACTATACGCATGGTGGACAGCTCATTGCATTCCCCACATACTCCCAAGGTACGGAGCAATCTACCGTTAACACCAACCTCTCCTCCTCCTCCATCTTCACCACCAGGAATCTTTCCTGCTGCTGCTGCTGCTATCGCTAACATTGGGCTTATAATAACCGGTTTAAATAATAATTACCCGTATTATTTGTGTTTCTATTTAAAGTTCGTCTCTTTTGATCTTCAGCCAGAGTCTGAGCATGGGAATTATTAGATAATGACTAGTCACTCAATAATTAATTCAATTAGTGGTTAATACCCTGCGAGAATGTTGATTAGATGATTTGGATTGATTCCCTCCCAATGCTGCTGCTCCTCCTCCTCCTCCTCCGATTAGTCCTTTCCTCAAGTGTTCTTTTTTCACCTTTTTACGATCTTTTCCTAATAATTGTCAACCATTATAATAATGATCAAAATATACCAACAAAATTATGATGTTGAATATGATGATCACTTCTCTTTTGAGCCTGACTTGCTACGAAAATCCCATAATCAACATAAAAAGGTGTAAAGATATACCAGCAGATATGGAGGAGGAGGGAGCAGAAGAAGAAGAAGGGACAGCAGCAGCAGCAGCAGCAGCAGTAACAGTAAAACTCTTTTGAACTCCTGCATATTTTGCTGCTGCTTCAATCCTTTCCTTCTTGGCCTCTTCATCTCTTATCCAAGTAAATGAAGGTGGAGGGACAGCGGTACTGCAATACAAGGTTGCCGATCTTACCGCCTTGTCCTTGTGAAACTGTCTGCCATGAGGTCCCTTTAGGTAATCGATGTAGGGATGGGTATCAGTGCTAAAAGGAACACATTCATGTTCACCAACCAAGGAACTGGACAATTCAATCAGTCCTTCTCCCATCCATGTGATAAAAGAAAGGCCTACAAGGAACCATCCTCAAAGTAACAAACCAACAATTGACCAGATCCTGGCTTTTGAACCTCGTTGGATACTATTTCTTGAAAGGACGTGAAATCCTCTGGTGGAACAACCTTTACTACTTAGCCTGAGAGAAAGGATTACCATCGCTGGCCACCAATAAGGCGCATCAGGATCATCGGGATCTACAAATACCACTTGTCTCTTGGGTTTGCTATTTTCACCAATATCCATTTCTTTTCTTCTTTTTCGTGTTTAATCACGTGTACTCGCATTACTTTTTTTTAAAAAAAACAATTTATTCCACTCTTCTCACACCAACATTTAATTGTTTATATCAACATCAAAATCAAGAATGATTGATCAAGGAGGAGTAATCTTTATACAACTACTTGAACCTGAAATCAGATCGATTTTACACTCACAATCACTAGTACATCTAGGGGCATATTGGTCACTTCCACCACAACTACTGCCTTCACTAACGACTGGAACACAGTTTCCCTTTCCACCCTTCAAATGATTAAAGTGGATACAGGCAAATCCATCGGAGCAGGGGTTTCGTGCATAAGGACCACAACTATCACCAGACTGACTGACATTGGAGGAGGAGGTACCAAAAAGTACAAGAATAGTCATCAAAATAAAGGATTTAATCATTTCGTTAATCACGCAAGTCAAAATGTTGGTTAAAATTAAAAAGTGTGGCAATATTTATGAGAAGGAGGGGGATGTTTCATATGGCTGAATTAACATCTTTTACAAAAGTCACAGGGTCAATTTATTTAAATAATTTAACTTCTCTCTCTCTCTCTTTGATAAAATATCTAATCACCAAATACCGGCTTTGGTAAGGTTACTCTCCTTCCTCATGTGGCACATTTCCTCGTCTCCATTAAAAAGCCAGACTCCTTCGCCTTCAATTCGGTGTTGGTGGTGGCTGATCGTTCCAACGATTGCTTTTCAAGCTCAATGGGAAAACTATTCACTCCCACTATCCTTCTCATTATATCATGGACTGATGACCGTCGATTAGAGGTCCTGGTGCTAAAGGTATCAATGCTAGCATCAGTAATGGAAGTTCTTGTCCATGAAATGCCCTCCATCGAGTAAGTACCAGAGGACCGAATCGTGGCAAGCCGAACAACCCAAGATGTTGGTAAAAACAACAAGGCTCGGAATGTATCCAATAAGAGTGAAATTATCCAAAGGGTCAGAATTATCCCAGGATGTGCAATGGCCAAACGATGGAAATAGATGAAATATAAGACTTCCCATTTAATCCCTAACCATAAAACAGGAATTATGGCCAAACTAATAATAAGGTTCATCTAGGGCATAATGCATAAGCTCCCATGGTTGTAAAATTACCTTTGCCATTATTTGTCGTTTTTTCGGACTTATACCATCCCAATTGCCAACTTTCCACCCAAAGGACAACATGTAACATAGCCAACAAAGGATTAGTAAGACCTGAGATGCCATTATAATCCAGGATGCTAGGTCTTTATAGTAATTGCTATCTATGGATGAGGCAAAAGCATAAGAAGCCATTCGCGTTATCAATACTTCCAGAACTATGTCCAAAATCGTCAAGATGAAGCAGAATATTGCCAATATTCGAAGTGGAAAAAACGGTCTCAGGCTAGTTTCCGTTACATTTGCCTGTAAAGTCGTCCAAAATAATATCATTATGTAAAATGAGAATAGAAACAACGAATCTGCTAGATATATACTGATTTGACTTAATGCCGTACTAAAATCCTGAGGAATTATCGAAGCAAAGACTATAAAGGAGGGAGTTAATAAGAGGCCTCATCAATAACTTACTAATAACGGAGAGTAGGGTGGTGAAAAACACAAAGGATTGATAATTCGGTCGTAATCGCCCTTGACTCAAATCACCTTGAAGGAATTGTGCGGATACACTAATCAGCACTATTATACAGTTCTACTCTCACCACCGCCACAAAGTAAAGGTTAGGTTTACACCAATCTGGGGGTGGCTCTTACTAGAGCAAATATAAACCAAAGAAATATCGAAACGCCGGTAGAGAGAAACACATCATTCCATCGTCCAAAATCTTTATGCTGCATCATTATTTCTTATCCCTTTCTTATGACCTACCTGCATCAATGTCCACTTTCAATGGATCCAACTTGTTATTGGCAAAAAGGGCGAATCTATCAAATTCTACAGGAGGAACATATACCGTGTGAAGTAGAAATGGACTAGCTCCCACACTGGAATATACGTCCTTTCTTATAAGTGATGGTAATGGTGGCCACCAAATAAACCGGCTTTTAAACCTTAAATCGAGGATATAATCACCAACCACTTCTCCCTCTGGTTTATTGGAAATAAAGGGCAGTTTCTTCGATGAATTTCCAGAAAGCGTTGATAATAATACGGCACCGCCTTTAATAAGTGAGGGAAGACCTCTTGCTGCCATAACCTCATCAGTCCAGGCATTGACCAAAGCAGCTGTTGCCTAATCCGCCTGATTAACAATGACCAGGGAGGAATATTACCTACTTGTTTCAAATCTCTACAACCAGCTGCAAAAAGAACCTCATAGGTCATATACGCCACGGTGGCGGAATAAGCGGGTGGATTTGTTATTGGTGGTAAATTTATCACCGGGAGAGCAAAATTGCAATTCCCCTCACCCGTGAAAGCACCATCACCACCAGGAGAAGGGTTGAGAGTACTAACGTTGGAATATACACGGATTAACAATGCATTGTAGATATTGGCTTTTGAAGAGGCCAAGACACCGAAAGGCGTAGCACTGGGGAAGGAAGCCGTAGTGAGATTGGGAAGTGTTAGGGAAACCGTGGCAAATACCATGGATATTAATGACCAAAGCATCAATTGTTGAGCAGCAAGTAGCTGGGGAGTCCACTTCAAAAACAGCATTATAAAGAGGATGCAATACTTTTAATGTGTGCGCGTAGAGGGAGTGCAGTGTATGCGTGTTTATGTGGACGAACTCGATTTATGGGTTTAAATCGAAAGTAAAAGTAGTAGTAGTAGTAGTAGTAGTAGTGGTCAGGAGTGGTGGTGGTGGGCAGTCAGTTGAGCAAGGGATGAAGAGAGTGCTGACCTTGCAAAAAAAAAGATCATAAATTATTTAATTCCTTTGTTGTTAAAAATCCTGGTGCTAATCTTTTTTTCAACGCCAATTGCAGATCCCACTTTAATTACAAATTGAATAAGACGCCTTTTTTACTAGTGAAATTGCCGATCTACCTCTTGTAGCAACTTTGACAAGTTCATGCTTTTGGTGTTTATTAGTAACTCGTCGTTAGAGAGCATCATTACTACCTGGCCTTTACAAGGCTTCTAGTCTAAAAACATGGTTGATTCTGTGGTGTTGACCCAATTAACCTGCAAACCTTGTCGATTTGGAATAAATGGTTGATTTATTGGCACCAAGATGAAGTTGAGAGAAGTTTTAACCAAAAGTTTTATATATTGCTGATTGTTGTTGTTGTTGTTGTTGTTGTTGTTGTTGTTGTTGTTGTTGTTGCTGGTAGGAAAAGATTGTCAAGAATTAATGTGAGCATAATTCCAGTTAATGCGTGATCTCTGATTGCAAGGATTGTCAAGATTGTTTTGACAACATTTCGAGCAACCTTTATGCAAATGTACTGGGGCAGTTGCTGATAAATGTCACTGATGGGATGACATCAACGGCTCATTCTGCTAAATTGCTAAAGAAAAAGTCTAGGTTTCTTCAGAACAACACGTGAGCATAACCCATTTTTGGGTATCTTACTTAAATGAGCGAGAGAATAATATTTTATGACCAAAAAGGTAAAACTTCGGAGTTTATCGACACTATTTAACCAAGTCAACATTATTTCCCAAGGCCATGAATCCTCACCAGCATCTCCCCTCAAGCCTTCATTCCTCGTCCTCCTCGTTCACAAAAAACACACCTTCAAGATACGATGCAAAACTTTGCCCTGGTGGTTGCTTTACTATCTGCTTTTTCCTACAACAGTGTAGAAGCCTACAGCGCTGCGCGCATAGGAAGGGGTTTACGCGGTAACCCCAAAAACTATCCCGAGTTGAACTCTTGTGCCGCCCTGGCAAGCAAGGGTAGAAATGCCATAACTGATTGTCTGAACAAATCTGGCCTGAATTGGGCTGGTTGGTCAAGTCAACAAACATCCTTGGGAGATGGTGTTCCTTTTGATGGAGCTAGTTGCAAACAAGATGCGAATGCGTTTGGCTATGCAGAGACCAAAAATACAGCAAATCTCTTATGGGCTACCGTCTATGACGAATATAAGCCGGACTTTCAAGAATTGGCAACCCGGTTAAGCAAAGAGACTGGGATAAAGTTGAAGTACTTGAAGGGATTGGATACTTGTGCCAATAAAATCGCAAATGATGAAGATGATTGCACTGACGATTATCTGCGTAAGCTTTATAGGAACTATGGAGGTGGTTCGTACATTCGAAGACCAGGAATTAACAACATGGACGATGCTGTGAATGCCTTCAAAGATGACATTCCTGAGGAAGCCAGATATGTTGGAGGTTGTAGCAAAAACAACGTAGATACGCTTTATTTCATCGGTTAAATCAAATAAACCTCTGTCTTTTTTTGTCCCTCCTTTTTCCTGCCTTTTACAAGAGTTACATTTAGCTTGGACTACAAAGTTCATATGGTGAACCTGGTTAACTGTACACTGGGCTGAATACTTGAGAGAGTGAGAGAGTGAGATCAACAGTCACGGAAATAGTAAAACACATTTTAGTAGTGAAATTAGTCATGCAGCTGTAACAAATGTGTGAAGAGAACCTTTTTTTTTTCTAAAACACCTCAACACACTCCTTTCACCACACACTCTCTCTTAGAACATCCATTTCTCTCGGACTTTTATCATGAAGTTTTCTACGACTTTGAGGACTGCCTTGGTGCTGTACTCACTTTTCGCAATTCCCAGCCTAGTTGCTCAGCCACTTTTAGATTCCTCTGAGGATGAACTGCTCGAAGTTTCTCCTTCCCTTCCCTCTAAATCATCCGCCTCGGGCCTTTTCTTGTTACACCCAGCAGATGTCAAAGCCAATGCTAGGGCGAAAGCACCAAGTAAGAAAAAAATAATCAAGGAAAAGATTGACCAAGGTTTGACCAAGAAACCTACTGGCAAGAAATTCAAACCTGGATCCAGAAATGCAACTGTTGAAATACCACCGGAATTAGAGGAATCCAGGATGGATGAACCAAGAATTGCTAGAAAAACCTCTCGGATAGAACCAGTAGCAAATGGAGCTGGAATTTTGAAACAAACACGAGCGGTGAAAGAGGAAGAAGAGGGAGAGGCAGAAGAAACAGCACGAATGAATAGCGGAAAGTTAAATGTGAAAAAGTGCAAATCTTCCAAAAACGAGTATTTGGAACTCAAGTCAATTAATGGATCTCCCTTTCCTCTAAGCGTGAGCAGCCCACTTTATCTAGAGATCCAGGGCAACTTTCCCAAGGGACTGCCGAAAGGAGCCAAACTGGTGGTGGAGACCAGTTTCCTAGCGTTTAGCAAGACAGTGACGATGGACATTTGTGAGGAATTGGAGGGTAACCATGGCAACCGGGTAAAGTGTCCATTGGCAGCAGGAAACCACACGATTTTCTTCACAGTTCCCAATGCAGAGTTCCGACCATATACGTTCAAAATGCAAGCCAAGGCGAAGGATGAGAAGAATAATGAGTTGTTTTGCCTCAATGCACTCTTGACTTTTAGCTTTTAAAACGAGTATTTTTTTTGCTTCAACTTTTGTGTGTGTGCTTTAAATGGTTCAGACCACCATCCTCGCCCGAGTTTCTGATGGCATGCCCCTGGCTGCCTCTATGGAAGATGAAAAAGTAATCATTAATAAAATGGGCTGACCGGGTAGGATGAGATCTCCGAAGCCAAGGGCCAGGCCAAGATGTTGTTCAAGAAGCTTAACGCCAATTCCGAACCACGCTGCAGCATTGAATCTGGCCTTTTCACCTTCCACTATCTCATCGAAGGCAGCGTGTGCTATCTGTGCGTGTGCGATCGATCCTACCCGCGCAAACTGGCCTTTAGCTATTTGGAGGAATTGGCCAAGGAATTCGAGGTCTCCTTTGCTCAAGAAGTCGATAAACCCGGGCTAAGACCATACGCCTTTATCAAATTCGACACTTTTATCCAAAAAACTAAGCGGCTTTACCAAGATACCAGGACTCAGCACAATCTGACCAAGTTGAACGAGGATCTCCAAGATGTTACTCGCATCATGACCAAGAACATGGAGGATTTGCTCTGGCGTGGCGATAGCTTGGATCGCATGAGCTCTCTCTCGGACAATCTGCGCGGTGAGTCTTTAAAGTATCGTCGCGAGGCTAGGAAGCTCAACCTTCAAGCACTTTATCGCAAGTACGGTCTTCCCGCCATAGTGATATTTGGGATTTTACTGGTTTTATTTCTAAGATATAATTACTTTTGAATAAAACTGGCCAGCACTGCCTGGGCCTTGAGAACCATTTCCTCCCACTCCGCCGTCTCCTCCGATAACCACGTAATGGCTCCACCTGCTCCTACGCTGACTTTTGTCTGGGCGAGTACCAATGTTCTAATAACTACAGCAAAGTCCGCCTCCTTAGCATCCAAGGAAATCCATCCCAAAATCCCGCTATAAATGCCTCTTGGTTCTTCAGGTTCCAACTGTTGCAAGAGCTGAACACTTCTCAGCTTGGGAGCTCCAGTCATTGAACCCGGAGGAAAGGTTGCCTTTATTACCTGCACCACGTCGACTTGATCCTTAAGGGTGCCTTGAACGGTAGAAACCAATTGATGCACTGTTTCATAAGTTTCCACCTGCATTAAACGTGGCACTTTTACACTGTGAGGATGACAAACCATGGCCAAGTCATTTCTTATTAAATCTACAATCTATTTCCCCCCCCCCCTTTTCCTTTAGTTGTGTGTTAAACGTGGGAAGAAGTAAGAAATACCATTAAATTCTCTGCTCGTTCTTTTTCATCCGTCCTTAGTTCCTCTCGCAAGGCTTCATCCAATGCGGCCAAAGGACTTCTCTTTCTGGTTCCTTTGATGGGTTTCATCTCTGCTTGTCCATTGATCACGTTAAGAAATCTCTCGGGACTTGAACAAAGAATTGCCCTGGTGGGGATTTCCATAATGGCACAATGGATAAAAGCAGAAAATGGGGCAGGATTTTTCTTCCTTAATTTGGCATAAAGCTTCAATGGATCCTCCGCCACATTCCCCTTAAACTTGGTAGTAAGACAAAGTTGATAAGATTCTCCCTGTCTTATCCATTCTTTACAGCTAGAAATTCTATCCTTGTAAGTTGATTCATCCACCAAGGCACTAATAGTGGTTGTTTCTGGCAGTAATGATTCTATTGTTGATTCAGGCAGTGGTGGTGGTGGTGGTGGTGGAGAACTACAAAGTGACTGTAATTCTTCGACAACTTTACTGGCCCATTCCATCACTTTGGCCTGATTATTGGGACTTTCCATTGCTACCAACCATACCGAGTTTGGACGAGAATTATCCAATACCAGGATTCGATCCATTAGGATTAAAAGTACATCCAATCCATCATCCTTGTCAGCAAAATCCAAAGAATCAGCCAGGAAAAGCGATTCTTTGCTCATTTTATAAGAAAAATAACCAACTCTGCCACCCTTAAAAACAAAGGGAAGGGTGATTTCTTTCTTCTCGCTTGTTCCTGCCCCGGTCCAAGCCTTGATCAAATGAGCCAGGTCATATACCTTGCCCAGGTTGTAGCGACTACTATAAGCAGAAAACCAAGCAAAGAAATCTTCTTTTAACCGAGTAAAAGGGACAAGTTTTATCAACCCATCTTCAGTTAGTTGACCAGTATAAACGGTCTTTTTATCCACCTTGTAAGCAATCAAATCATTGCTGGTAGAGCGAATGTTTCCCATGTAGCTGAATCTACTGATTTCGGATGGTTTACTACTACTGTCCAACCAAGCAGCCAAGGGATTCGGGACAGCAGAAGAACGAGAGTAAACCAACCTTTTGAATATCAAGTCAGGAGGAATAACCATGGAAAGTTTCAACTCCATTGCATAAAACTCCAACTTTTCACTCTTTTTTTTTAATTCACCCAGAGAAGGTTGATAACCAAGATCATGTCGTAATATCCAACCTGGTAATGCCACCTCGTCAGGTCGATTCAACCGATGCTCAAGATTCTAAAAATGCAGCCAAAATAAGAACAAGGATTATCGCCTCAACGGGAGAGGAGGGGAGAGAAAATACCCAGGCATTGGAAAGTCGTAAAAAGTTCTCAATGATTTCTCTTCCATTTTCACTAAGAATCGACTACCATTCTGTTAAAGAGAGAGTGTGTGTGGAGAATAAAAAGTACCTCGGGATGAAATTGAACGCCATAAAAGGGAAATCTGACATGTTGCACTCCCATGATAATATTATCCTGGGTCCAAGCAGTAATTCTAAGCTCCCCTTCTTCATGCTGATGGTGGAAGGAGGAGGAGAGAGTCAAGGAATGATATCTAGTGGCTTGGAATGCTTGGGCCAATCCCAGAAATAACCCACTTTCATCATGACTAATCGGGCTAGTTCTACCATGCACTGGTTCTTTGGCAAAACTGGTCTACACATACGCCTCCAAGCTTAATAATCACTAAAAACAATCTCTCAAGGTACCTGAATGCCAAACTTTTGCGCCAAGATTTGATGACCAAGACATACTCCTAGAATGGGAAGATGGGGAATTTGACCCAGTGCTTGTGATGTTGCCGTGTTTTCCTATTACCTCCAAGGTGTTAATGTTGGTGTAAGAGTAAGAAGAGGATGTGCTTTAATCTGGCTGGGATGACCAGGTCCGGGTGAAAGTATTACAGCGTCGAAATGGTCAAAAAACTCATTCACACCGTCAAATCCAAGAAATGGGTCACTTTTACACACCACTACCTGATGCTCTCTTGAAAACAGCGAGAGAAGATTGTTGGTAAAAGAGTCGTAATGGTCAATAATGAGAATTTTCATCAACAAAAAAAAAGAAGGAGAATTGTTTCAAATCATTATCGTTTTCATTTTAGCTTGATTCTTAAAACACTTTGTTTTGAGGAGTGTCCAACACACACTTAACATCTTTTCCAGCGGAGTCCCAACATCTGCTTGAACTTTCCATCAGTACTATCGTTGGTGATTTGTCCCTTGGCAGAGGCAGGTCCACTTTCGTTCAAAAGACGGACTTGAGCGTTGACGTTCAAGTTGGCGGAAGTACCGCAAGGAGACCAGGATTCAACACCAACATCGTTGTGGCTCAAGTAGTCGCGAGCAGTGGGGCCATAAAAGTCACAGGTGGAGCTGACTTGATCAGACTGACCAGCAAAGTAGTAAGTGGACTTGTGCTGAGCATGGAGACCACGGTCCAATTGGACGTATCCACGGTAGTCAGTGGAGAGGATGGAAAATTGCCAGCCTTGAGGGATCTTGACAGGCACATTGATTTGACAGTTCTTTCGGGAATCAGTGATGGGCTTTCCTTGTTCCAAAGAAGCAAAGAATTGATCAAAGATCAGAGTGAAGGTCTTGCGATCTTGACTGAAAGATTGAGAAAGAGTGCCCTGGGGACAACCACTTCCACCATAGCTCAATTGGCCCATGCTGACATCAGTGGGGTAGTCTTGGTCGGCAGAGACGACGGCGAGGGAGGCGAGGAAAGCAACGAGGACGGATTTCATCATTTTCGTTAAAGATTTAAAGTGAAAAAAAGAGTGTTGTAGTAGAACGAGTCGTTAAAAAGCGTTAAAGCAAAGGTTCGAAAACGAAAGAAAAAAAGAGAGAAGTGAGGAATTTTTTTTTGGTTGATAGTTGAGGCCGTATTTTATCCCAGCTTGTTCAATTCAGTAACACGTGGCTTCCATTATTTTTGTAAAACTTGCTACATTCATGTGCCCTAAATATTGTGGGCCTTTTAACAAGTCACAATTAAAAATGCAAATAATAATAAATCCATTAATTGTTGGATAAAAACTTTAATTGCTGCTACTACTGTTGTTATTCAATGTTGGCAGGATGTGTGTCATTGTTGGGAGAAGTGTTGGAAGTGCTGTTAGGAGCAGGTGTGGGTGTGGTGGTGGTTTCCGCGTGGGGAGTGGTGGTGGACAATAATATCGGTGTTTCTCTCATCAATGCTTCTCTTTCCTCATTACTTAATCCTAAAGCCTGAGAAATTGATTCAATCGTGTAATGCAACTTGTCTATTTCTTCTTGTAATTGTTCGGCACTTCGCTTCGGTGTAGTTGTTGCTGCTGTTGCTGCTGCTGCTGCTGCTGTAGTGGTTGTTAAAGTTGCTGTCTTTTGAGGTGCTGTTGCTGAGGAAGAAGAAGGAGTAGGAGATTTTTCAATAATTGGTGATAATAATACATCCTCAAGTTGCAAGTCTTGTTCAAATGGTCTTATCCTGTCTTCCTCTTCCTCCATGACCAATCTGGGAGAGTTATCTCTAACAGGCTGATCTATCAATTCTTGCAAGGAAGACGAGGCAGAAAATCCCGGAGGCAATAAAAGCTGATCTGACGATGATGCATTTGCGCTTAAAAAATCAAACGTTTCTCCCAATCCTGCCGCCGTTGAAGCACCACCACCACCAGTACTGTTGAAATATTCACTCAATCCAAGCTCAGTCAACACGCTTGGATCCAATTGGCTAAAATCAAACGTTGTACTGATTCCACTAGGAGAATTTGGTAAAAACGTGCTTTTTTCATGCTGTGGTTCATCAATAACAAAGGATTTGTTGGTGCCATGAGGGTGAAACCCACTTGTTGGTAATTCCACATTTGACGAAGAAGGAGTGGAGCCTAATAACAACCTTCGTCCTCTTCCCAACAATTCCGTACTACTTCTCTTTTTATCCGTTCCAACTCCACCCATAGCGCCCATAGCACCCATAGAAGCACCACTACCAACCACTCCTGCTAACCCTGCAGCAGCGGCAGAAGCAGCAGCAGCCGCCGCAGCCGAACTGGTGGTAGCCTTTGCAGCAAAGACACTGGCGAGAAATTTCAAGATTTTGTTTATGGTTTCGGTGTTTCTGTCATAACGTTCTCTCGCCTGCATAACTTCACTCCAAAGAGCACGATTATCCCTCAAAAGAGCTCTTAAATCCTCACTTATAGCCATTTGATGTTTTCTAACAGATGCTAGCTCTCTCAAGACATGAGGGAGATCCACGGTCCCAACACCACCACCACCACCAGAACCCACCATTGATTGATTAGGCGGAGTTGATTCCTTGTTAATAGCCTCACCATCAAGTAACCCAACCGAAGCAGCAGAAGGCATAGTACAAACAGGAGAAGAAGTAGGATTTTCTCGCGATTTCTTCCTAGTCACCAGGTAAAGAAGGTCAGGTTGATCGCGCTTAAAATGCTGGTTAGCAAATTCCAAGTGTTCATTCCCATTTTCCGGCGGTAACATGCTCCCATGCTGCAAGTGCGGGACCTTGTGGAAGCCATACATGTTGAGCTGTCGAACAAAGGAAGCGAAATTTTGATGCTTGAAGAATCGGGGCAAGACTTCTCTGGCAAAGTCATCTTGTTTGGTTACTATAAAGGCATTCCCAGAGGCAGACCAAGTAATCAAATGTTTACTGTTTTCTTCGCTCACCATGCTTTTTCATCTGTTAATTTACATCACAAGTAAGAAGAAGGATGATACTTGTACAGCTTGTTCAAAAAGGCAGGGACGTTCTTTTGAATAATCACCCCATCAGCTCCTACTCCCACTCTCTTGGGATAATCTACCATGCTTACAGAGGGAGGAATCGTGGCGAGATGGTTGGTGTGAAGGAAATCTACCGCTTTGGAGAGTTCCAAGAGTGATCCTGGTCCCTGGTCGAGGCTGGGAGCATAGCCCTGTTGTAGTAGCAATTGTCTAGGGGCGATAAATCGTTCATCTTTAAAGGACTTTTTTTTATTTGATGCTTCGGTGGTGTCCGCCTTTACTACGCGCTTCCTTGGAATGTTGGGATTCATCACCACCACGACGTAAAGAAAGAAAACACACGCGCAGTAATAACAGTAAAATATATTTCCCTTTTCACAAATGCTTTTCAACCCTCCACACCACTATTAACAAAGCACAGTTAGTCTACTTCTTCAATTGTGGGTCCGCTGTCTCCTCCAGCTCCTGGGAAACCTCCTGGTGCTGCTCCTCCTGGACCTCCAGCTCCCGGTGCGCCACCAGGGAAACCTCCAGGGAAGCCTCCAGGAGCACCTCCAGCCTGTTGATACATCTTCATCATGATGGGATTGGCAACTTCTTCCAGCTCCTTTTGACGACCTTCATATTCTTCCTTGCTGGCTTCTTGATTGGATTCCAAAAAGTGAATGGCTTCTTCAATGGCTTTTTCCAACTTCTCCTTATCAGCAGCTTCCAATTTTCCTGCAATCTTTTCATCCTTGATGGAGTTGCGCAGATTGTAGGTGTAGGATTCAAAGCCGTTTCTAGCGGTGATTCTAGAGGCAGCGGCTTCGTCTTCTTCCTTGAACTTCTCGGCTTCTTGGACCATGCGATCGATATCTTCCTTGGAAAGACGGCCCTTGTCGTTGGTAATGGTGATCTTGTTGCTCTTGCCGGTAGATTTGTCCACAGCGGATACGTTAAGAATACCATTGGCGTCAATGTCAAAAGTAACTTCGATTTGAGGAACTCCACGAGGAGCAGGGGGAATTCCGGTCAACTCAAATTTGCCCAAAAGATTGTTATCCTTTGTGCGAGCACGTTCTCCCTCATAAACCTGGATCAATACACCGGGCTGGTTATCAGCGTAAGTAGAGAAGGTTTCTTGTTTCTTTGCAGGAATGACGGTGTTTCTCTTGATCAGAGTGGTCATGACACCTCCAGCAGTTTCAATTCCAAGAGAGAGAGGTGCAACATCCAACAAGAGCAGTTCTTGAGTCTTTTCACTGGTATCACCGGAAAGAATGGCAGCTTGGACAGCAGCACCATAAGCAACAGCTTCGTCAGGATTGATGGACTTGTTGGGCTCCTTTCCGTTGAAAAAGTCGGAAACCATCTTTTGGATCTTTGGAATACGGGTGGATCCTCCTACCAGGACAATTTCATCAACGCTGGACTTGTCAATCTTGGAATCACGGAGTACTTTTTCCACTGGTTCCATGGTGGATCTAAAGAGATCTTGGTTCAACTCCTCGAAACGAGCACGAGTAATGGTGGTGTAAAAGTCAATACCCTCAAACAATGCGTCAATTTCAATGCTGGTTTGAGCAGCAGCAGAAAGAGTACGTTTTGCACGTTCGCAAGCAGTACGCAATCTTCTCAAGGCGCGAGGATTAGAAGAAAGATCCTTCTTGTTCTTGCGCTTGAATTCTTGTACAAAGTGAGTGACCATTCTGTTGTCAAAGTCCTCTCCTCCCAAGTGGGTATCACCAGCAGTGGCCTTGACCTCAAAGATTCCTTCCTCAATGGTCAAGAGAGATACGTCAAAGGTACCACCTCCCAGGTCAAAGATGAGAACGTTGTGCTCACCAACCTTCTTCTTGTCCAGACCATAAGCAATGGCAGCAGCGGTAGGTTCATTGATGATACGCAATACGTTCAAACCAGCAATACTTCCAGCATCCTTGGTAGCTTGACGCTGAGAGTCGTTAAAGTAGGCAGGAACAGTGACTACGGCGTCCTTTACAGTGGTTCCCAAGAAGGCTTCAGCAGTTTCCTTCATCTTTAACAAGACCATGGAAGAGATTTCCTCAGGGGTAAAGCGTTTCTTTTCTCCCTTGTACTCGACTTCAATCTTGGGCTTGGTGGCTTCATCTACAACCTTGAAGGACCAGTGCTTCATGTCGGCTTGGACTTCAGCATCGTTGAAACGACGACCAATTAATCGCTTGGCATCGAACACAGTGTTGATGGGGTTAATGGCTACTTGATTCTTAGCAGCATCTCCGATAAGACGTTCAGTGTCGGTGAAAGCAACATAGGAGGGCGTGGTACGGTTTCCCTGATCGTTGGCAATGATTTCTACACGATCGGTCTGCCAGACACCAACGCAAGAGTAGGTAGTTCCAAGATCAATACCAACAGCTTTTGCTTGAGTCATTTTAAGAAAGAGTACTAACTAACAAAAACAAGAATGTATGCAAAGTGTGTAGTGTGAGAGTTGGAGTGGGAGGGTTGAGGTTTTGACCAGCTTTATACATCATAATGTCCTGGAAGATGGTAGAACTTTGTAGAAAACCTTGCCTCACGTGAAACACGATTGAATGGAATGAATGGGTGGAAATTAATGGAAAAGATCCTTACTGGTGATAATTATTGTAATTATTAAAAGAAATAAAAAAATAATCAATTAGTAATAATTTTGTTTATCCAATACTCCTTTAAAGGGCACAGTATAGGGATAAATAACCGAGTTTTGTGGCATGGTCAAAGGACCAACTACGTTTTCCAACTTAGTTTGGGTCTCGGAATTACGCAAAGGACCTCCGTGAATATCCCGCACCACGTCTTTCATCTCCAACACCAGAGTTCTTGGTGCAATTTCTGATTGTTGCTGATAAAGTGTCATATTGACAATCTTCTGGGGAGGAAATGCGTTATATTCATGCTTCCTTTCCTTGTTCTTTTGGATCAACTTTTCCACAAAGTCCTCTCGCATCCACAGAGAACAAGGTGAGACATATCCAGGAATGTTGTTGACATCTTTGACAATCTGAGCATATAAGAGCTCAGAATCTCTCAAGTCACTCAGGTTTACATTCATTGTTTTGAAGTATTCCTCAGGAATTGGTTGAGGAATCCGTAGTCCCAACAGGTGCTTGCGATCACCAGCATGGAGCTCTGGAACTGACCCATTCCTAGCATCAGTACTAGCAATTATCATATGGGTCAAGGCGAGATCTTGTTTATCGGCTGGTGTAAGGGAAGCATAATCAAAAGAATTCTCGAAACCCCGAGATGTGTGCTGAGGAAGCATGTCCGTGTCCGAGCCCAGATAAACCACGTTGTTGTGGCCTTGGGGAATGGTCAACTCTTCGTACTTGTAGCACAAGGCAGTAATGTTCATTACATCTTTTACCTTTGTGCCCCTGAAGGAGAACATGTCATCTTCCAAAGAAGCTTTTGATCCGTCCAGATTTGTTCCACCATAATCATTCCAAATCTTTGGGTGCAAATCTTGCCACTTTGCCCATACTTTATCGACAAAGCTGTGATGTGACCAAAAAAGCGGACTAAATAAAAAATTAATTATTTCACGGCTAATAAAAGAGTACTCGTTAGGACTATGCATGGTGGGCATTTCACCTCCAATGCTGTTATGTACAGCGTTATGCATGGGATTTTCAAAACCAGTACGGAGGAGGTCATAACTAGAAGCACGGTTTAACAAGGCATTCATAACTTCAATAGGTTGGAATGCTTCTATGATTCCTTCAACCTTGCCCGATTGCCAATCTCGCGAGAAGCAGTGTGGAGTGGGATACTGAGGCTTCCAATCCTTGAATTTCCCATCTTGAACGCACTTGCCCGTCCCTACGCCATTTCCTCCAAAAAATTCGTTTTCCCACACCACGGAAAGTTCGGGAGCTTGACTATCATAGTTCCAGTCCCAGAAAGGGATCATTATATTACTATCGATTTTCTGCAATTTCAACTCCATCAAATAGATATATGCTCGATGCCAGGGGAAAAACATGGGATAGACATGGGTCTCACTGCCAATATCGAGGTGAACCTTGACCAATCTGTCATAGGGAGTTGGAATGGGTCCTTGTTGCAAGGACAATAAAGCGTTCAAATAAATGATGACTTGATCTTGTGGAAGGTTGCGTAGCTCGCGTCGGGCACGAACTCCATAGGCACAATTATTAGGTATAATTTTGTCCTCGAGTGTAATGTTTGGGTATTTGGGATTGGAGCCGTCGTTGTTCAAGGTTGTTGTATAATTCACAGGAGAAGAAGGATGTTGTTGGTCAGCCTGGGAGCTAATGACCTTGGGGTAATTAACGGGAAGGGTGGAATTTGAAGATCCTCCTCCTCCTCCCCCTCCCAGAGCCAACGAGTTTAAGAAGGTGAATGCGAGCAGTATGATGGTGTACATGCGAAATGCTTGTTGCTGTTTGTTGAAAGAAGTCGTGATGGAATGAATCAGTCGTTAAAAGACTTTAACCAAATCTGTGCTATTTTTAGCTTAACGAATAAGAGACCAGGCTTAGCTTCCAGCCCATCTCTACCCGCCATCCGTCCATCCGCAATCGTTGACAAATAATCAACGTAAAGAATTTCATCCCATAGAGAGCGTGGTTCAGTCAGTAAATTAGTCGATCAGAGTGAGAATGGATTGGTATCATTTGGCCAGCTTTTTCTTGGACAAAATCACTCCTTACACGGTGATTCTGGTGAATAAAGAGATTATTCCTTCAGAATTGGAGAATTCTAAGAGGATTTGGAACAATGGTAACCACTTTTAAGGGTAGAAGCTGAGGGCGTTGAAGCCGTTATGAGAAGTTGTGCAGATGGTGGCTCTAATCATCTTTACAAGCTTCTTCAAAAAGATCAAGAATGGAAGATGCCCGAATTGATCATTGGTGACTTGGACTCGGCACAACCAGAGACCTTGGCATATTTTTCCCAACAGTAAATTCTAATATGCACTACTAAATACTATACATAAAAGAAACTGTCAGATTATCAAGAATAGAGACCAAAATACGACAGATTTGGAAAAGACCTTTGATTATGTAATCAAGAACAACTACGAAAAAGAAAAAGCCTGTGTTGTGGTGTTGGGAAGCCCAGGATGGGGTCGTTTGGACCATTCACTTTACAGTTTATCCCTGCTGCACAAATGGCGACGATGTTACAACACTGTAAAGGTTTATCTATTGGACTCGTATGGACAAACCATGCTCTTTTCGCCAGGAATCAATAGAATCCACTTTACTTTGAAAGGGAGAAAGTTTCATTGCGGGCTGATTCCACTGGCAGGGAAAGGCGTGATTGTTAGCAGCAGCGGATTGCAATGGGACTTGGACCAAATGCAACTGGACTTTTCCACAGCGACAATCAGCACTTGTAACGTGGTGCAACTCCCAGTTGTACAGGTGAAGACCAGCGATTTGGTCCTATTTACCACCAGTTATGAGTCAACTATTAACGATAACTGAGAATTTTAATAGATGAAGAAACTTTTACCTGTTAAAAAAAAGTTTGTTCAAATTGTGTGTAGTAAATGTCCAACACCCCACCAGCACCTCCCAGTATATCCGAAGAGACCCAAAACAATCTTCGGCGGGAAATCCTGGCCATACAGCAGGATTCCTCATGTTCTGCTTCAGAGAAAGCCAAGCGAATCCAGGTAATCTTGCTAGTATTTGTGAGGGCTGCAAGAGTTTAGGCCTTGATGTCGGCTGGTTGGAAAGCAGCTCAGCGTCAACAACAACAACAGTCAGTCAAACAAGAAAATGTTACTTCTAACGCTACTACTACAACGAGTGAGGCAGTTTTACCATCCACCGGTGATTTGGAGCCCAGTGCCGAAGATTTGAAACCCAGCTTCAATGTATGCTATTCCCTTCTATATAGCAGTGAATAAAGGAGAGAGGGATATAGAATGAAGAAAAGAGCATATATGGCTGTAAACATTACAAAAGAAGAGCCAAGATTCTTTCGGCTTGCTGTGGTCGATGGTTTACCTGTAGATTTTGTCACAATGAAGCGGTAAATGATCATGAAATTGTTCGGTAGGCCTTTTCTTTTAAAGCACAGGGGAAATGACAAAAGGACAGACAAGATACCAAGACGATGATGTGTATGTTGTGTCAATCAGTGCAACCTTGTGCGAAAGCGTGTGCGAATTGTCGTACGGATCTGGCTCGACATTATTGCGAAATCTGCAAGCTTTGGGATGACGATGCGCAAAAGCCGATTTACCATTGTCCGGATTGCAAGATTTGTCGGATAGGACAGGGCCTGGGCGTTGATTACTTCCATTGCGAAAAGTGTAATGTTTGTATGGCGATTTCTTTGCTAAATAATCATCGATGCATTGAGCGAAACCTTCAAAGTGATTGTCCTATTTGTGGAGAATTCATGTTTACCTCGACGGCCACGGTGATCTTCATGGTATTCCTTCCCTTTTACATGAGCAGAGTGACTGAACGGGGGAGCGGGGAATAGCCGTGTGGTCATAGTATTCATTATCGCTGTCATCAACAGTACCTTCGGACCAACTATCAATGCCCAACTTGTATGAAATCGTTGATAGATATGACCGAATATTTCCGTCACATTGACCAAGTCTTGAAGCGACAACCAATGCCGGTGGAATATCAACAATACGTCAATCTTATCCTTTGCAATGATTGCGAAGTTCGATCTTTGGCTAATTACCATTTCCTTTATCACAAATGTCAACAATGTCAGGGTTATAACACCAAAGTACTGCAAACCATGGCTAGATCTTCGTTGAAGCCCGAAGACTTGTTGGCGTTGGATACGGCTCAGAATGCTGCGGTGGCAGGAGAAACCACCACAGAACCCATGGCTGGAGCATGGCCAAGTGAAGAACCAGTGCCAACAGATGATACGACCGCAAGAAATGAAGGATTTGTCGATGAAGTTGATGTATTTACCGACGATGACGACGAGGACTTTGATGGAATTGAGGGAGAAGAAGAAGAAGAAGAAGATTCGGATGAAGAAAGCTTTGTTTATGTCCATGATAATTCTACCTCTGCTACAAGCAGCAGTACCAGCAGCTCTAGAAGAAGAAGAAGAAGAAACGAGCATACAGAAGTTGATGGTAATTTATAATAATACACAAACACACACAAAAGTTTATTTGCTCAGATTATTCGCCCATTAATTTACACGGCTTTTTAGCGGTAATCACCATTACTTCCCACCTGGTTTTCCTTAGCTCGACCTCATCCAGCCATTCTTCCTTCCACTGCGTCCATTCCAACTCGGAATAAAGTCGAACTTCATCGACCAATTCACGCACTTCCTTCAATACGTCCATCCAATCCCTTAATCCCAAATAACCAGCGACTTTGTAATTTGTCGTAATGTTGTGCTGTTGCTGTTGTTGTATCGAAGACTGCTGGTGTTCTGCCGATGGATATGCTGAAGATGGATAAGATGAAGAAAGGGAAGGTGACATTGACAGACTGTACTGATGCTGACTCTTGTTATTAGCAGCAACACCAGAAGAAGCCATGTTTCCTCCGCTGGTTCTCCGATTCAAAGTTCCCATTTCTTGATGATCCAAGCCATCTGCCCAATACCCCAAAGGCGCTTCCACAAAAGTCACAGAAATCTGTTCAAATCCAACTTCCTCGACCCAGAGTGGGAGTTGTTCACGAAGATTGGATTCAAAGTTCAAGCTAGCCATGCCATCCTGGATCCAACGATTAGCAGCTGCTCCCAATCTTCCAATAGAAAGGAGTTGTCCTGGTGACTCGACCAACTCCACCCAGCCACCAGGATGCAGCATTTGAAAGATGGCCTGTAGATGTGGCTCCCACCGCATTCGGGTAATGTGAGTAGAGAGAAAGCGTTGATAGACAAAGTCGAAATACGGCATGGGGAAATGCGAACCTACTACGGTCTTCTTAACCACCACCACCACCACCACCACAGAAAGAAAGTGAAAGAAATGTGAATACCATTTAAAACGTCCAATTGAGAAAAATGGCAATTTGTAGGAATTTCTTGACATTGATCCCGATCTCTATCCTGAGTAGCGGAGGAAGTGGATATTTGATGATTATCAACACCGGTTATTTGAGCCTGAGGAAACAACTTCGCCATTTCCTATACCAATAAGAGGTCAAAAAAGTAAAGGAGAGGACTTACTAAGCACCAAACGCCGTTTCCAGCAGCAATTTCCAAAATGCTGCGAGGAGGTCGTTCAAATTCGACATTATAAATACGGCCAAATAATTCTCGAACGGTTTCTTGTTGAGCATCACATCTACCACCACCACCACCACGATCACAGTACAGCCTATAGTAGAAGAGAAATACCTTTCCAGCTCCATTATGCGTTGTTGCGTCGACAAGGATTGATTGGAGGATTTGTGGGAAATATCGGGTTTGCCAGCATTACTAGTGAAAGGGGGTAAGAAATATAGAAAAGGGGTACTTTTGAAGATTCTTCTTGAATATATTTGTGGGAGTGGTGGTGAGGATTCCAAATGTTCTGCGCCTGCTTTTGCGCTTATTTCCACTGCCAGCCACGTTCCGACTGCTGTTGGGAGAAGTGGAAGCCCACGAGCGAGGAGAGGAAGAATCTTTAGAGAGCGGATTACCCATTACTTTTCTCCAAAGCAGAAATATTCACCAAAGAGAATCGCCAAAGAGAAGAGAGAAAGTGCACGAGTGGGATGTGAAATAGAACGATTGGCTTGGGTTTACTGGGCCAATGAATGCAATGCGAGGTTGATGACAATCATCAAATGTAAAAACCCCAATCAGACAATTATTATCACATTTACGCACATCACATGCCCCAACCATGTCTGATTGGCCAGATATCCTTCCTTTTTGGATGAACATATGGCTGAAAATGGCGAAAAGTTACGCAAGTATTTCCTTTTATTGCTGAGCTACCACCAGTCTTTCAGCGACATTCTTCCAATTCACCACCTGCCACACCGCTTTGAGGTAATCGGGACGGGCGTTCAAATAGTCCAAATAATAAGCGTGCTCCCACACATCAATGCCCAACAATGGCACCAGTCCCGTGGTCGCTTGTAAAGGATCCTGATTGACCGTGGTGGCAATCTCCAGACGTTTGCTCGTTTTGTTATAACCGAGCCAACCCCAGCCAGATCCTTGCACTGCCGCAGTTTGAGTATTGAACTTTTCCACCAGCGTTTCAAAGCTTCCGAAATCCTTGATCATCGCATTCAACAGTGCTCCTAATTACAGGGAATTGTGATCAAGGAGAGGGAGAGAGTGAGAATACCTTTGGGAGGATGTCCGCCTGCATCTTTTGTTGGCGCCAAATTTGTCCAAAAGATGGAATGATTGATATGTCCTCCACCATTAAAGCGAATCCCTTGCTGCAACTGGATCTGACCGGATAGATCGTTGTTCTTGATAGCATCGTGCAACTTTTCTTCCATCAAATTGAGATTATTTACATAGGCTTGATGATGTTTGGTGTGATGAAGTTGCATAATCTTTGCCGATATCACCGGTTCCAAAGCCTAGCTCTCTTCTCAGTTACTCCTGCACGCGTAGTTGAAGACTTACGTTATAATCGTAGGGGAGATCGGGAAGTGTATGCTTTGATGCTCTGTTTGACCATGTCCATGACAATGGCTGCACACGTTTGAAGGCAGACCTTGAACAAAGCATATTTTTTTGGGGGGGTTTTGAGAGGAGTGGAGGAGATCACGCCTTTTCTCACCCTACAACAACAACAACAACAACAGTATGAATCATATGACAACAGGCACAACTTCAACAGGAGAAGGATATGAAGATGATAATAATTACGGTTCTGATCTCTCAGACGATCTCGATGATTTGGAGGGTGGTGAAGAGTTGAGGATTGACCAACAGACCTCCTGGCTGATAAAGGTAATCTTTTTAGGAAAGAGTTGGGATGCCGTAGTTACCGGATTATTTAGCAGAGAAATGGTCTAAAGTCGATAAATCCAACACCTTTCTAGGAAATGTACAAATTGAGCGAGAGTAAGTTTTCTCTGTGCTAACAAGTTCTGATGTATTGGAGTCAAGTGAACAAGGAGGATTGAAAAACTTCAAGCTGATCATTCCTGATGCTGAGGAAAATGCCCACACTTATGATGTTATTGTTAAAGATCCTGATGTAAAAGGGACCTTTGTATTTGAAGAAACCGAGGATGGAGGTAGGCCTTTTCAATCACACACTCTCTATGATTGCAGTTGCCAGGAGGATTGCTTCAAAGGTGGTTCATGAAGTCCATGCCAAAGCTGCAGCTTCAGATGATGCCTTGTTGAGATTGCTGAAGTACCAACAACAACAAAAAAGAGCCAAGCGAACGGTCATGTTGGACGAAGGCTTGGAAAACCATAATTATTTGAATCCTTCTTATGCAGATCGAACAGAAACATTTAATGCTGCAGTAATTTAATTGGGAAATAATTAATTAATGGGAGATAGAAAAGGCCCAAAATTGCGCTTGATCAAAAGGCCATTAGAATGGACAAGGCAGATCTGATCAAACTACTCTTCCACTGCTACGAGAGATATCAGTACTGGACGTTGAATGGAATTGTCAAGGTTACCAGACAACCGCGCAACTTTGTCAAGGAAGTTTTGATAGAAATTGCTGATTATGTCCAAAAAGGCGCTTATCATGGAACTTACCAGTTGAAAGATCATTTTATGCAGAACTCCAATGCCACCAGAAATGGATTGAGGAACGGTGAAGATGAGGACGAAGAGGGCGGTGGTGGTGGTGGTGGCGTTTCTGAGGACGAGGATGATCGTCACAGAGAAGCTGAGAGCGAAGAAGATGACTTTGACCTGGACGAGTAGATCTTTGCCTGCTTCAAAGTACGCAAGCGGTGTAAGATGGGAAGGAAGGAGCAGTCAGACGTTAATAAATTGGTAGCACAGATTTTATCAATCTTTCTCCCCCGCCCTCGAAAAGGAGAGGAGTTCAGACAAATGCCTGTGGTCATCATTCCGCTCAAAAAAGAGAGAAAACCTCCCTATGTTGAAACAGGGTTAAACCTGTAAACTTGCAACATATCAGTTCCATTCTTACATTATGGGATTCTACTCCCTCTCTCTCTCTCCTTCACTTCCACAATAATAATGCCGATATTTGGGAACAACATCCCTTCAAGACGTCTAGCAAAGATATACCATCATGCACCAAATAGATCCCAATCTGCCACATCTTCTCTCTTCCGCTCCAATCTAAGTCCTCTTGCTGAAGCACTAGAGGATGTCTCTCTGTATGCTATTTTTTCCTATTCCCCCTGACAGTGTTAGAAATATTACCAGACATCTCTCCATCCCCAACTCCATCTCTGATAAGAAATCACCTAGCATTATATCTAGACAATATTCTACGCCTGAAAAGTTAAGAGAAGGACAGGTTCAACTTGGGTTTGAACATTGTTTTGCACTTGCCTCCGCTTCTTCCATATATTCACCTATTATTGCACATTCTCCCTCTGATAAAGGTTTTCTTATTATTTGTTTATTAAGAGTGGAATGGGAAAAGAAAATACTGGTATTAATTGCAATGATCTTTTTACTGCTGCTGCTGCTATTGACGACGACGATGATTTGATAATCAACAATAGTATGGGTGATATTGAAATAGTATTTATGGAATAAATAGAGAAAAAACGTTCAAGAAAAGCTCTACTTACAGAAGAAGAAGTTCGAGTTAAAAAGCCCAACTTGTTAGAGTAGGAGATTTTAATTAATTGGACTGTATTGAAAAAAGGATTAGGTCAAATAACAAGCTGATAAGAACAGCGTCTATTGAGCTAGGTGAGCCATCTTTTGATTGTTGGTATGATTTATACAATGAAAAGATACTGTTAATGATCCACTTGAACTACCAGCATCTGCATCAGTGGCTGAATTATTCACGGAACCAACAGAAACCACCTCGGAAGTGGCCACTTTGAAAGACATCCCCAAAAAAGTCAATCAACCTGAAGCAGAATTTGCAGAAGAAACCTTGAGCAGCATGAAGGGGAATTGGACAGAAGAGACTGGGCTGGTTTGGATGAGAATCGAACCCGTCTCCTTATCATCTGCTGCTGATTCCATGGCTACTTCTATGGCGGCAACAGGAGAAGCGAGCTGGTGGTGGTGATTAATAAAAAAAAGCTATTTGAACTGTGAAAATTTTATCAAGAAATTTCACACGCAACTTCTTTTTTCCCGACTTCTCTTCACTCTCACAACAACTTGTGAAAAGTACTCTGTGTACACACTCTCTCTGTTTACTTGCGCGTTATCCCTACAAAATCATGTCTTGGCAATCTTACATTGACGACCATCTGTTGGCAAAGGCCCCATTTGTCAAAGCCGGGATATACGGCCATGATGCCAGTATATGGGCAAGCACCGATGGTTTCGACATCACCGAGGAAGAAGCCTTGGCCTTGGTGAGAGGCTGTGAATCGCCCGGCTCACTCTTTGCGACGGGTTTCAAGATCGAAGGAGTCAAATATTTTACCCTCAAATCGGATGATCGCTCCATCTATGGCAAATTGGGCAGTGGTGGCGCTATTGCTGTAAAAACCGGTCAAACTCTCATTGTCGCCGTTTATGATTCCAACGTCTCGGCAGGAAATGCTGCCAAACATGTGGAAGATTTGGCTGACCATTTGATAGCCATGGATTATTAACCCTCCTCTTCTCCTCCTGTGTGTGTGCGCCTTGACCTCGGTCTTAAAAATACAACGAGTTTATTATATTTCCTTCTTCTTTTTACCTCCTTGTTCCTGATGGTTCTTTCTGCCCAAATGTAACAAGTACAACAAACGATTGTTTTCTTGGTATCTGCCATCTATGCTTTCCTCAGCCATCGCAGCTGCTGGGCGTTGTCTTTTGTTAAGAAATAATGATCCCAACAATGCATTCACTCGAGCATACGGACTTTCCCTCTCTGTTGATCCATTCAGAGAGGTTTCTTGGCTTTGTGGAATAGTAGTGGTGGCAAAGATTATCGGTGGTGGTGGTGATGAATCTTCTTCTTCTTCCTTGTTCAAGAAACCTGGTGTAACCCTGGCTCTTTTCCTACTACTCCCCTCTTCCAAAGTTGTTGGATCTGGAAAAAAAGGACGTTTTCCAAAGTTGGGAAGAATGTGCATGGATAACCCAAAATTATTATTATTATTTACAACCTCCCCCCAAACCAGCACAACCCCCACTTCAAAAGCTCATCATAAAAAATAGTAGAATAATTATGGCTTTACATCTCCAGCAAGTAAGGGCACTTCTTGCATTGGAGTAGTAACCACTCCACTCCCATTACTTAGCCGCGCCGTCTTGTTCATCCGACTTTCCAATCTAGTTCGTGAAAATCCCGTGGTGGTGCTGACCAAGCCGCTGCTGGTGTTGGCTGGTGGTACAGTAGGAGCAGACTCGGTAGCCTGAGATCCTAGAATTGCCTTGCGCCAACCCGTAGATATGCCTCCTAGCGTGGTGGTTCGGCGGGATTTATTGGTAAGGGTGGAAAAGGTCGCCGTTTGACTTTGCTTTGGTGCCTCAGGAACACGCACTCCAAGAATAAACAAGACCGCAAAGGCTCGAACCGAGGTGATGATATCCACAAATATAAATACCGTCAACATTCCACTCGGAGACCCCGCCACTGTGATATCACCAGAGAAGAAACTAGTACAACCCTTGGCGGTAAAGGTGAAGAATCCCAACACGGCCAGCCAGGCCAATTTGCCCAAAGCTTGACGGGTATTGCGTGAAGCATTGTAGCTATTCTTACGTAGCTGGAAACGAACGGCGTAAAAGAAAAACACCAAACCGGTAGATCCTTGAGTTGCCAGGACGAGATAACGCGTCGCATCGTGAATACTCGTCCAGGTATCATTGGGCCAGTGCAACAACCAGATTAATCCCAAGATAACATTGATTGTAGCATTTAGAGCACCGATATAAATCACAGCTACCAGAGGATGAGGTCGCCTGGTCTGAACCTGTGCCAAGATTGCCGACCAAAGAGAGAGAAGCACGTAAAACGCCAACATGAAAAAGTAGGAACAGATCAAATCCATCAAGAAATAAAGCATCGTTTGATGTCTCACGGTTAATTGAACAGCAAACACTAGCCAAGTTTAACCAGTAATCCAAAAAGGAAGAGGGACTTACTAATTTCAGATACCAAACCACCGATAAAAATCATATTTCTCTTGTCAAATTTAATGGCCCCTTTCAAGGCAGCCAAGAATAACCGATACATTGAATAAACCAACAATAAACAATTCTACGCCTCACATCAGTCAACTCTGCTAAAAGGTGAAAGAAGAACATACCATGGCAAACATGAACCAACGAAAACCACGATAACCATTGTTTAAAAAGAGTTCATTCCAAGCGCCCAATTCGGAGGAAACTTCTGCTACCACTTCGCTAACTGTAGCAAAGTTTGTTAAAAAGAGCATGGCATCTTCTTTGGTCATAAAGATGGTATCAATCAGGGGTGGTCCATCCGAAGTTCCCAGGTCGTGAGAGAGATAGGGGGTTTTCACCGGTCCTGCAATTTCCCCGGGAAGGTTTCTTGGCATTACCACCAAGAGAGTGATGATTTTGCTGGGAAATCCCACGGCTGGAAGGGTTGGAACCCAGGTATTCAAAACACCTTCCGACATCTAGCAAGATATTGATAAAAAAGAGAAAAGGTTGGTTACCTGGAAAACGTTGTTACAGCCAACTTGCAAGGCATAGTCGAAACTTAAAAAAGCAACGGTACAATCATAATCCAATAATTGGTAGGGTGTTTTAGTGGCATTGAAGGAGCGTAAAGGAGCAGCAGCAGCAAATTGACAATCACTGGTATTATTTTTGGGATTGACTTGGCTGAGTATACAGCGAGTTCGGTTGAAAAAGGCATATTCCACCTCAAAGTAGTTGTAAGTCTTGGCAGTTTGCGAAATGGAGCCATTAACATTGGAAAATCTTACGGCTGCTTCTAAGCCGAATATAAATAAACTGAGTATTGTAAAGAAGAGTTTAAAAAAGCGCATTTCCCCTCTCTCTCTCTCTCTCTTTTTCTTTTAATGATGTTATTATCAGTTGTTGGGAGCGGTGGTGGGATGAATAAATACAAGCAAAAACAAAATAAATAAATCACTGCATTTTTATTAAGAATTAAAAATTAATTAAATCCAACTCTTCTCAATTAAACTGAAGAGAGTACTACGCCAATTAAGCCACACATTGTCACAATAATAGTGGTAGTGACAGTGGTAAAGGAAGAAGGAGGGGCAGAGTTACAAGCAGCACAGACATTGGGATCTGAACTGTAGAGCTGAAACTGAATGTCCATATTTGGTGACACTTTTCCTGGCTCTGGATCGGCCTTTAAACCACGCTCATCATACAACGCCATTACGTAAGGAGTGTTTGTTACTAGGGGACCATATTTTACGGCATCCCAAGTACCACTATCCCAGATAAATTTCATGGTGCCACCTGGGAGTGTCTTGATAGGAGTCCAATTGCGCCGATCGGTCGAAAGTGCCACAGTAATATTCTTGGGCGTTACTTGAACACTGTCATCGTATTTCCAAGCAACGGTCAAGTTATCACCAGTGCGAAAGCGAACTTTGTTGAGAGAACTAAGCTGAGGCTGAGTAATCCACATACGACCAGCTTGATCAGTTGTAATATTGTCATCATCTCCACTTCCACTGCTGGAATTGCCAGAAGTGGACTTTTTACTACTACCATCATCAAGAATTTTATCCGTAGTTGGCATTCCTGCGGTTAGTTGTCCAGCGGGTGGAGAAGAGTTTCCACCACCTCCAGCGGTTGATTGAGTAGAGTTGTTGCTTCCTGAACTAGTATCATTTTGAGCAGCTCCATGTTCTATGAATAGGAAGAAGAGTAAAAGGAGTGAAAATGAGATTATAGGGAACCGCATATAGTGAGTTTATATTGAGTGGGTGAGTGAGAGATTGTTGAGAGTGATGATTGTTGTGGAACAACCCAGAATAAAATGACCCATCATCATAATTAATCACAGAAATAAATAATTTACAAAAATAATTAATTCACAAAAATAAATAATTAATTAAAAATGAAATTATTCAGAATGAGATGGAATGACACAACTTTCCATATAGAAACAAGCCCCCCCCACACAACACGCCAGAATTAAGAGAAAAGAGAAAAAAGATTTTTTTTATATTTCTTCTTTTTTAGGGGGAGAGAGGAAAGAAAAACACATATATATCCTACATATACAAACTACATAGAAGCACCCAGTAGTAGTAGCAGCAGCAAAAAGTAGGATAAGGGCGTGTTGGAAGAGAAGTTAGAACTTTACGGCATTCCAAAAGGATTTCTTCCAAGACCATTCCTTATCCATGCTATTACTAGCACCATCCAACATGCTCTTGGTGGCCTTGCTGTCGGTGGCTTCAAAGGTGGAGGACCGAGAACGTCCACCCTGAGAGTAACTGCCCGTTTCTGATTCTATCGAGCTAGCTCTCTCACGAGTACGGCGACGATAGTTGTCATAGAGATTGGCACCTTCCATGGTCACTAGTATTGAGATAGAGTAATGGGCCGAGTGGCGCAAAGATTTGTTAGATGTGTGTGAGAGAGTGTGTGGAGTGAAAAGTGTGAGAAAGATGTGAGAGAGTGGGAGGTTTTAGGATATAATCATTATTTATTCGATCCTTCCAGCCAGTGCTGGACAATTCATTCATGCTATTCACGTGTTAAATGATGACCTCATCAGTCCTGCCCATTACTCCACCCTTCTCCACACTCTCATCTTTTGAACCTTTACCAGGGAGTAGACTTTAAATTATACGTCATTCTACGTCTAATAATTATCGCTAATAATTACTTCACTCTTAGTTTGTTGTATAATAAATATGCCTCACTTCTTCTACCTTGCCATGACCACCCTCTCCCAAAAACATGCAGCAGTTACAAAACACTCTCTTGTTGGTTCTCTTTCTTTGCTCCTCAATCATTCATCCCTCTGCTGTGCTCAACACTCCTGAAAAGGCAATCTCAAATCAATACTATGAAGGTCAATCTCCTAGTACTCCTGCTACTAATTGGAATCCTTGGGTAATTGGTGGTAATCAATCTCAGCCACCTTCTTCTTCAGCACCACCACCACCACCGCCACAACAAGGTCAGAATCAAACACTCAATTACACTCAACCTGGTTCATCAATCAATTACACCCAACCAGTAAGTACTCCTAAACTACAATGGAGTGGTTTTCCCTATGCGGCTGGTTACAAAAAGGCCATAGTATTAATCACCAATGGAACTGATGAAATCGAAGCTGTTACTGCTGGTATTCCCCTTCCCCTCTCCCTTTCCCGTTAATCAACCGTTTCTTAGTAAGCATTCTACGTCAAGGTAATGTCAGTACCTTATTAACCGGTGTAACTACCAGGTCTGATCAAAATGTCACCACTGTGGCGTTGAAACAAAGACTAATCAAGATTCAACAGATGGAAACAACTACAAATTTTTCTCAAGTAATAGCCGGAGAACATTGTATTCGCATCCAGCCTGATTACCTGGTACCAGAGAATCAAAATACTCTTCCCGATTATGATGCTCTAATCATTCCCGGTGGAAGACCTGGTGGTCATGCACTTGCAGAATCCACCAAAGTACAGCAATGGGTCAAACAAGCACTTCAAGGAAATAAACTCGTAGCAGCCACAGGAACTGGTTAGTCATTTCTTTCTATTCTTTAATAACCGAACGCAAATGTAGGAGTGGAAGTGCTAAACAAGACTCTTCAACATGGAGTAGGTGGTGGTGGTGGTGGTGGTGAGAGAAAGGAAGTAACCACTGTCCCTTGGTGCAAATATCTCTTTCCTTCAAATCGTAAGTTTTCTTTCAGGACATTTACTACTTCCTCGATAGAATACAAAGTGTCTGACGATAGACGAGTAGTGCGGGATGGTAATTTGATCACCAGCCAGGGACCAGGGACAAGCATGGAATTTGCACTTTCTGTAGTCCAAGCGCTTTCAACTCAACCAGAGAAAAAAGCAATCGAAACTGTGAAAGCTATGGCCAAGGAGCTTTCGATGTACACGGGACCAGCTACATGTGAAACTAACAAATAAAGAAATCATTCTTCTTCCACTTTTCTCTCACACAACTTTTTCTCGCACTCTTTCTCAACAACAAACACACACACACACACACATAGAAGTCACACCACACTATGCCCTTTTTCATCACCCTCATGTTATTCTCTCTCCTCTCCGTTGCTTGCCATAATTTTGAAGATGATGGCAAAAGATGCGGTGTTCTTCCCACTTACTACGCCTGTGAAGGTGATACCCATTGTTTAATACCTGGTAAAATATTGAGTGCCAGGTCAGGATATTGTGTCAAAAACCTCGAACTCCTTGCCACCAAAACGGAATGTTCAGAGAAAAAGCCTTGTAAGAGAGGTTATGCTTGTAAGCAATTTGGCCCAGAAGGCTCTTTGCGTTGTGTTCATGTCCACCATTTAGCCAGACCAGGCGAAAAATGCACTACTATCCAAGGTGGTACTTGTCTCGATGGCTATGTTTGTGAGAAGAAGGGAGTCTATGGTTTTAACGGGGTTTGCAAGAAAGAATAAACGATATTGTCACTGGAATTCCAATAAAGCAAGAGAAAGAGTTATTAACCCCAATTTTTGGTTCTAATTGGGCCTTTTTTTCGCCACTTAGCCCTTCTGTGTAAAATCAGGTATAAAATCCCTTTTTGCAAGATTGTTGGTACTTCACCGCCCTCCCATTAACAACAGTTCCAGTGCGTTGGAGCCAACAGGGTTTAATCGAACAAACTCCTTTTGTTACTTCAGCCCCTCAGAGTCTTTTATTACTAAAATCTCGCTGAACTTGAAAGTACAATGTAAATGGCCAAATTGACAAAAAAAAGCGGCAATAACTTTAACTCCTCCTTTTCCTCCCCTTCAAACCTGTCACTTGCCCATTATCCACAATATCGTAAAGTATATTTAAGCCCTTTTTATGGAACCAGCAAGCCAACAAACTCAACCACTCATCGCTTCACAAGATGAGGAAGAAGAAACTCCAGTCCGAGATCTGATAGCCAGACTTGTGCCAGTTGGTTCAGAGTTTCCTCTGATCAATTTGGAGCGGCACATCTTGGCCGAAACCAAATATACCATTGGAAGAAGCTCTGATAATTTCACCATGATAAATGACCCCAGGCTTAGCATTACCCATTGTAGCCTGTTGATGGTATTCTTGCTTTTTGCACCTCTCAGCCTGATTTATAGCCGGAATCTTCTCGAGATCAAGTAGACCTTGCTCCTATTATTCTTATTGAAGATAACAGGTATCACTTTGGTTCGATATTAACCATGTTAGTACAAATGGCACTTTTTTGAACAATAAATTGATCGGTAAAGGAAGGCGTTATGTATTAGTACACGGCGATGAAATTCGCCTGGGAAATATCTGTATCTTTGTTTATTTAAAATCAGCCTGACTCTTTGGGAAGGTTATTGTTATCAGCAAGTGCGGAATGAGCGCTTTTTTCAAGAATCTCATACGGCGTTGAAGAGCAAATATGATTTGGGAGATGTTCTTGGAGCGTAAGTTCTTCTCTCTCTCTCTCTCTCTTATCCTGCCCCACACTTGCCCTACCCATAATTCACACACTCTAGAGGAGCATTTTCTATGGTACATCATGTCCTCAAGAGTGACACTAATCAAAGTTTTGCTTGTAAAATCATCCAAAAACGAAGATTTCACCTGCAACCAAAAATTATCGAGAATTTCGCCAAAGAAGTATTTCTTTTTCTCATTGATAGATTAACCGTGTTGTTAGATCAAGATTTTAAAATCAGTCACTCATAAATACATTGTTAAGCTAAATGAAGTCATTGAGACTGATCATTGGCTTTATGTAATCATGGAATTAGTTGATGGTGGGAATCTATCTACCTATGTTAGCGCACATTCAAAACTATTGGCGGAAGAAAAAGTACAAAAGTTGTTTTATCAACTTTGTGAAGCTGTTCAAGTAAGTAACCCCTTTTGACTACGTGAGTTGCATTGTGTGATAACAAAAAAGTAGTATCTTCATGAAAGAAACATTTCTCATCGTGACTTGAAACCAGAGGCAAGTTCTTTTTACCTTATTCTGCATTAGATACCCTACTGAAGGAATTTAGAATATCCTCTTGACCAAGAATAATCCTCCAAATATTAAAATTACTGATTTTGGTACATTAGCCTTGCTAGACCTAACTCAACTCCTTGAAAAGGTCTTTCTAGGGATGATGCTGATTCCATGAAAACCTTTTGTGGAACGCCTTCCTTTTTAGCACCCGGTATATTTACTGGTAATTTCTAACTCTAAGGATAAAAAGAAATCTTGGGCGGTAATGGATCTGAAATTTATGGAATAGAAGCCGGTAATCATCCCTCCTCGTTTCTCTTACCTTATAATCCCCTAGATGTATGGTCCTTGGGAGTAAATCTTTTTTACATGTAATTCCAATTGGCGAGGGTAAAATATGAAAAAGTATAGGTTAGAGAGTAAATTGCCCTTTCATGGAGATGGCAACATGTCATTGTATAAAAACATGTTGGAATCTTGCCCTGTAAATCTTTCACGCTCAGACATTCCCAAGCATGGTTTTTATTTATTAGATTCGAGCTCATTAAACGAAATTGTATAGGAATTGCTTTTTTGCGTAGTTTGTTGACTATTGATCCAAAGCAAAGGATTACTATGAAACAGGCATTTTCCAATCCTTGGCTAAGAGTAGGTTTAAGCCTATACTTGGTAACAACTAATAACAACAAATAATAATAGGAAGGTAATCCAAGGAAAAGAAGTTTCTTCGATACCACAGATACCTGTTCTACCATGGAGGATGAATCTAGTTTTCCTGAATGGGGGCTTTTGATACCTCAAGTAGCTGGATTAATGCATAAGCCATTAGTACTAAAGGGTTTCTGTGTCACTTTTGGCAGGCATAAAAGTAACTTTCTCTTTACTTGGCCTGAATTTACTTGACCATTTGCGAAAGCATGCA
Source organism: Zoophagus insidians (assembly GCA_004114325.1). Lineage (NCBI taxonomy): Eukaryota > Fungi > Zoopagomycota > Zoopagomycetes > Zoopagales > Zoopagaceae > Zoophagus > Zoophagus insidians. Next base: position 77,111 of record QZWR01000006.1, read on the forward strand.
ACAAACGATTCCTGGATAATAACATTTCGAATCGACATTTTATTATTTGGCGATGGGAAGGGAGAACCTATATACGGCATTCTAGGTTTGATGCAGATGGGGCTGAGGATGCTGATTATATGAACAGCTTATTGAGTGAATTCTGTATAAACCAAACGATCCTACCAAATGGAAAGATTTCGGAATTATGCGAGGATGATGAAATTACCTTATTTAATCCCAAGAGACATCCTACTTGTCCTTCTTTACTTCATGCCATTTACTAATTTACCACAGGTTGTCCTATTTACAAATTCATGGGTGTAAATTATGAGGCCCAACCGATTATCCAACCACCGTTTTCGAAATACATGTTGATATTTCATCACGCCGAACAAGTAGTCAAGTTGAACCTATCAGAGGAGGAATTTTCCATGGATGGAGAAATCACCATTGGAAAAAGTCCAGGTATTTCCTCAACTCTTGAATCAAGGTATGGGTGATAATGTGGGAATAGAATGTATTGGTTATGAAGTTTTAAGGGATATTCCTGCAGTTTGTAGTAATCGTAAGCTCTTGTGGGTGGTATTGATAGTGAGGTGCGTAAGATTGTCGAATTGTTAGTACCTCCAAGGTTTTACCCCCAGAAGAAGGAGAGGAAGGAGAAAGGGAAGAGTTTGGCCTGGTGGATTGTAGTATTAATGGAACTTGGCTAAATGGAAGACAAATCGAAGGCGTTCCAACCATTGGTCATATGGACGAAATAGTCCTGGCCTATTCACCCTGTCGTACTTTGAACCAAGTAACGCAAAAAATATGGGCAGGATTTTATTTTTTTATTTTGAAATAAAATTTACATTTGACAAAAAAAAGAAGGTCATCTAATGTGATCTCTAAGCCATTCCAACACTGAATCAGTCCCCTTTTCCACAATATCTCGTCTAGGAATCCTAAAGGAATTTCCTTCCAAGCCCAAATGCCTCAACACGCCAGAACACCTTCCCAGCTCATAGGGAAGCTGTCGAATATCATTATCTGCCACGTCCAACACATGTAGGCCTAGACAAGCTTGAGGGCTTAAGGATTCTAGCTTATTTCCCCTCATCAGTAGAGTCTGTAGCCTGGGAAAACCCAACCGCAAAACAGGCATGCTTTTAAGCTTATTTCGACCAAGGTTCAATTCAATCAACTCGGGAAACCTGGATGTCGTGTCTTCTTCGGGCCAACTGGTGATAGAATTAAAGCTAAGGTCCAAAAACTTCAGGCTAGGAAAGGTGACGGGGGGTTGAGGGAAATGGTCAAGTCGGTTAGAAGAAAGGCACAAAGTCACCAAGGTTTGACTAAACGGCACTAGTAGCTTGGGAAAGCCACAGTATAGATTCTGTGAAAGATCCACGTCAATCGGTTCAAATGGTAATTCTGGCAAGATTGGCGGGTGTGCATTATTTGAATCGGTAAGTTTCCTTTGTTCCAGGCTAAGACTTCTGGTGGCAATACATTGTGGCGTGATTTCCAACTTGATGTTGGGTATTACTAATTTCCGTGCTTGTGGTATTGGTGTTACTGGTTCTGATTCTGGCTCTAGTAAAGCTCCTATTGAAGGCTGAGGATAAAAATCAAGTAAAGCTTCAGCGCGTAATTGATCAATCGTTGCAACTTCTATACTCGGGGTGAATTAAAGATACCAAAAATAGATGTTACCATTAACCAAGCGTTGTCGCAAGGTTTTTAATAAATTCTTCAGATCAGTCACTCTAGGAATAGCCTTTAATGGATTTCCTTCATAATTCAATGATTGTAGTTCGCTTAATAGACCCAACTCGGGTGCAAGTTGTCTCAGCTCATTGGCTCCAATGTCCAGCCTTCGGAGGTTATCCAAGAGAAAAAGCCCTCGAGGAAGGTTTTCTAATTTATTTTGCTTTAAATCCAACATTCTCAACAAAGGCGTAGTATAAAGAACTTGATCCAACTTTTTTAATTTGTTGGCAGAAATGATTAGTTCTCTTAAAATCGGCAATTTAATAGTAAATTCGCAAAATATAGTCAATTGATTTCGATGCAGTTCAAGCCGTTCCAACATGGGCAATTCCACAGGTTCAGGAAAAGTTTTAACCAAGGAATTTTCATTAACTAATAATTCTTGCAACTGGGTCAAACCATTCATCCCCAAGGGAAGCTGTTTTAGCCGATTCTGGCTAACATTTAAATAACGCAAATGCTTGAGATTTGACCAAACATTTGAAGGAAGAACCTCCAATTGATTATCTGAAATGTTTAGCGTCCTTAACTTCCCCAATCTTCTCAACCCCTCTGACAGGGCCTCTAAGTGGTTATGCTCCAGATTAAGCTCAACCAAGGGTAGGTCAAATAGAACATCTGGTAAGGCTTTCAACCTGTTGGATGCAAGGTTTAAATGGCACAACTTGGTTAAAGCGGCCACTTGAATAGGAACATGGTGAATTTCATTATTGTGCAACTAGAAATTAAAGTTAAATGGCTTGGTTGAGTCAACAAGAGGAGAAACTTACGTCAAGATGATTTAGTTCGGTGAATTCTTCAATTCTCGTATCCAAACATTGAAGTTGGTTATTAGCAGCGACAATTCTTGTCAAAATCGTATTCTCCCACCATTTGTTCGACGATGTAGTTACCACATCAGCATCCAAGGTGTAATACTTCCAAAGGTTCTCTGGCCAGACTTTCAAATCATGCCCAGAAATGTACAACTTTCCTGTTTATCTGTTCAAGTTGACGATCAAGTCAAGGCATACCTGTTAATTTGGCCTTTTCAATTTCAATATTAATCGCACCACTGCTGCCATCATCATCAGGAGTTGGTGAATTAGAAAAGGGAGTTTCTCCAGTACTTTGAAAGCGGAAATGCCCAATAGTGCTTTGACGTCGAGGCACTTGTTTACCAAAATCCTCACTTTTTCCTGCTCTTCTAGGCATTGTTGATCGACTATTCGATGAACCACCTCCACCAACAGCATCAGAGGTAATAGTATTAATGGAGAAAAAGGAATCTTCTCCATGCTCATATATGGGGGTAGTAGCAGAGAGCGAAGAAGCAATAGACATGGAGCTGGAGCATCTAACCTGAGATCCCCCAGGACTACTGAGGAATAAAATATCATCATCTACTTGACCAGAAGAAGTTGGTGAATTCAAGTTAAAGCTATTAATTGCACTTTTGAGCCATGAACTTGCCGTATTTGAAGGAGTAGTAGAAAGAGAAGAACGCGTAGAAGGCCTATTCGTTTTTGGCAGAATTTTCACGGGCTTCTTGGAGGTTCCAGCTGTTACAATCTTGGGAATTTCCATCGTTGTTGGAGAAATAGGAGAACCTATGGGCTCAAAGATGGCAATTTCCGAGCCGGCTTGTTTAACCACAGAACCAGGCATTATTGGAGAGGTTGATTTAGCAACAGTTTTAGATTTTGTCGGAGTTGATCTGACGGGAGAAGATCTTGGTTTATCTAGAGTTCCTCGAATTGGAAGTTGAATCGAAACTCGCCTTGAGGGAGTAGAAGGAACTGGAAAGCCTGAACTGGTTGAAGGTCTTCTATTAGAAATTGGGGCAGTGGTAGCAGAGAGGGACTTGAAGGTGGTAGTATCAGACAATTGTCTAGTAGGCTTTATAGCGGCGGGTATTTTAGCACTGGATGGGGGTTTTTTCAAATCCTTGGAGCCAAACCTTCTACTTGTCAAACCAGCGGTTGAGGCAGTGGGAGCAGAAGTTGTAGGAGCAGTGGAAGAAGAAGCAGAAGAAAAACTTTTCCTTGGCTTATCCAACGAAGGAGCAGTGTAAGGCCGATCAAGGAATATTTCTCCACCAACAGATTGACGTCTCGATACCGCAGGTTTCTTCAAAGTCGTGGTGGTGGTGGCGGTGGTGGCATTTTTCGTGACTTCTTCAGAAGGTTGAGATTTTTTCGCAGCAACGCGGATTCTTGCTGTACCAAAGGATGGAGGCGGTGGTGGTGCAACATGGTTGCTGCGACTGGAAAAAGACATTATTTTGATGGGAAATGTATGCGCGTGATCACCACTCAATTCTAACTGGCAATGACCAAAATATATTGACATATGAAATAATCACATAAACCAATAAATGTCAAATCCTTCTCGACCTTAAATCAAAGTAATTAAACACTATAAGAGAAACCTGTTTATTTACCATTGATACACAGAGTAGATATAACATAAAGTATTGGTCAGTTAATGACATATAATCACTGTATATGGTGAAGTTTAGGAAGGAGTATTTGTGAGAGGGGGAAAAACGTGGTTGGTTAATTTATCTTTTTTCTTCCTTCCTCGCCACTCTCGCTCTAAACTACCTACAGTAACATCTACTTTCACTTCGATATATATATATATATATACCTTCTTTCGCTCTCACTCTAACTATAGTACTGTACGTGTCCTTGACGTGTTTATTTGTCCTCCCCTGTTAGAAACATATAAAAATAGTCATGAAATTGTATCGATTATTCGGTCTGGTCGTACTGTTGCCTCTATTAAAGGCTCAAATTTGTAAAACTGCTGACGATTGTCCAAACGGTCAAATTTGTATTGATCTGGGCAATGTACTCGGATGTGGACCAAACAAGGATTCTTTTAGTAATGATGAACTACAAGCTCTGCAAGATAAGATTACTAACCCAACTGCCCCAGCTACTCAAACAAGTCAATCTGCTCCCACTCCTCAAAATCAACAGAGTAAAGCGACAGCAGGAGGAGCCAGTTGTAGCATGAACGGTCCCAATACTTGTGGATCTGGCTTGGTTTGTTTGGAGGGACGTTGTATAGCACCAGTTGCACCGACTATATCACCTACTCGAGCCCCAGGTCCTAAGAGTGATGTAAGTAACACAGCCAGGAACTTTGATGATATTAATTTGACTGATCAGAATTCAAAGAATGGAACACTACTAAACGCCACACAGCTAACTGAGCTATTTAAAATGCTAACAGATGCCAACAGAACAAGCAACAATTCTAACACTACGAGCAATGGCAATGATACTGATGACAATAATTCTACCAACAGTACTACGAAAAACAACACCAATGTACCAAAAGTGCCCAAATTAAGTGGGGCAATGGATAATGTATGGCTACCAATGACCAATTTAGTGAGCACTATAATGATTGGTTTCATGGTGTTGTTTTAAAACACTCTCGTACTCTTTGTGTGTAAAGTTAATAAAAAAACATCCTCCTTCTTCATAATTCCCTTTAATTATTCCCTTTATTACTTCTAACCAACACTCACTCACTACGCTTGAACATTGAGGCCAAACCACGATTGTTTACAAAATTACGCATCGAATACCACTGCTGCTTATCGTCTTCCTCAGCATCCTGGCTAGGAATTTGCGTCCAATTTCGCCTAGTACTGCCAACATTCCCAGCATTTTGAATCAATCCATCGAACAATCGACTTCCAGTTCCTTTTCTAACACAAAAGGTAACCAAACAAAACATAGCGGCGACTCTGATCAAAGACATGGCATCGGTTATGAAAAAGAGTACGGTCATTCCTGCAACATTGGTGGCTACTCTAATGTCTGAACTAACCACCGAGGCCATATACTTGACAATCAAGGCAAATAAGACAGAGATTATTAGTGCTGATAACTAATGTTTTACTCAACACAGGCTGCAAATAATAGGGGGAAAAAATACCTTCAAGAATCCAACATGATGATAATCACTATAACCAGCGATCAAAATTCCTTCTCGTTGTCGCTTCCAAAGATAAAACCTCACCAAATGGAAGCCAAAATAAAAGGTCAACAAGAGCAGTGTTGAGGGCATTATGTACTTGAAGACATTTCTGACATTGTTCAAAGTCTTTCCCGGCCAGGTAAACAACCAAAGCATGTTAACAAATAGTCCCAAAATGTGAATCAATATGGAAAACCAGGTTAAAAATCTAAAGCCCAAAACTTGCTTTTCGTTTAACCTTTGTTCCCTGGCAAGGGTTCGAATCCACAAAACCACTAAATAGTAAAATGCCGTGTAATGAATAAAAGAGCTGAGATATTCCAGCAAATAAAAGGTTTGTGTCTGACGACGAAGCATTAGCAAGGATGTATACACTACGCCCCCTCTCTCCAATTAATCAGTAATTATTAATAAAAGTTACAGGCAGTGGAAACCAGGGTAAGAAAGTAGATATTCGAAGGCAGTTCCGGATGGTTCCAATTCAAGGGATTAAACTGTTGTAATCGAAGTGCCTGCAGAAATCTCCCCAAAGCAACTACAAAGACCCCGATATTCAAGGCAAACCATAACCAGGAAAATATCCTATAACCAAGAGAAAGATAAACTGCGTTCCAATCTCCCGTTTCTACGTACAAACACCAGGTTAAACATAAGGTAAAGAGAGAGAGACCTTTTACAGTGTTAGATATCAAATCAGTAGGATATTGGCCAAAACGTCCATTAAAAACCAGCGCATCATTGTACTTTATAAACACGGTTTCCATCTTGGGCTCATAATCTGGCGTAAGTAGTCCGTGCGAGAGGTAAGGAGTAGTAGCTGGTCCTCCCTCTGCCCCTGGTACTGACCAGGGTAATCCCACCACCAGACTTACCGAGTTTTGAGTAATATTGGTAAATCCAGCATCCTTGAAGGTAGGAACCACACTTTGCAATATTCCCTTGGATGCCTAACACCCAAACCAAGAATATTAGTAAAAGTAAAGCAAATGTTACCCCAGCAACGGTACCACAACCAGCCGTATCAGCTTCTTGCCAGGTTAGATATACAATCCCACAAGTATACTTGGGTGCAGTTTGAGGGGGGATGTTGGTCTTTTGAACAGGCTCAAAGGAACAATCTTTCTTCGATGTTGCTTTTGCGGAGGTGAGAATGCAAAGAACATCCTCGTAGTAAGGAGTGGGTTGTTGGAAGTAGTCGATGGTGTGAAATGATACAAATTTAGTACTATTAAAGTCTGTAACGATGATGTACGAGTGGACGCTACTAAGCGCCGTTATTAGCAGTAGTAGTAGTATTGGTGGCGATAGTGTAAAGTATATCAAACAGTAAAGTGGGGCTTTCATAGAGTGGTAATTATCTGAGCTGTCTTTGTTTTGTGTGTTGTGGTAAGTTGTAGTGAGTGTAAGAAAGTGAGAGTTGTCGGTATTTGCAGTTGTTTTCCGTTTGAATATTTTTCAATAAATTTGAAATCACGTGTTGATTTTCAATATAGAGTGACTTCCAAAAATGGTCCAATGTTTTCAACACGTTCACTAAAACATGAATAACCCCACAACTAATTTATCAACATATAATATTTTTATACAAGTTATACTATAAATTATTATCTATCATTTGATATAGCATTCATGCAATATGGTTGGTTCCTCATGGAGAAAAATTGGATGAAGTGGAAAAAAATTATTGGACTATTTTTGGAACTCCCTTGTGTTTCAACGAATAGCAAGCTTATTTATGAATATTCAAATTTTAATTTCTTGAGATTCTTTCCTCTGTGAGGACTATAATATCTAACAAATATTTAATAATTATTATTTAATAATTAAATATTACAGTATT
>QZWR01000163.1:0-31114 GCA_004114325.1 Zoophagus insidians
GTTCCCACCAGTGACTGGGGGAGTCGCTCGGAAGCGACTGTGGGAAGAACCATTTATTATAATTATTTCATTTTCAAGTATGGAATAAGAGGAAGAAATATGGTTTAAATAATTCTTAATAAAATTACTTCCCGGTCTTTTGGTTTTTTCTCTCCTCATTTTTTATCACCTGACTACCATAGTTCCTTTTGACTTTAACAATTTTGCTTTTTCTCAATTTTCCTACTTTGCTCTTATGAAGATTTAATAATTGCTGATGTTAAACAGTGTCAGAGAATTAATTAATAATTTCAGGTTTTGCAACCTGGGGGGTGAACTTTCCTTGGGCTATTGTGTTTTTATGGAGTGGCTAGGTCTGGAAACATTGTTCACAATGTGTTAAATTTAGGTTTAAATTGAGTATCAAATTGAAGTTTGGCATTCGTGTCTGGTAGTTGACCAAGCTGGTCACTTTTTGTCAATGAATCTGTTTCTCCTCTCCTACCTTTTAGCATTAAATTCTTTATTGTGCTTTAAACAATTGATTTAATTAATTCTGCAACTAAAAACTAAAATTAAAGGATTTCCATCCTTAGTAACAAATTCGAGACACAGGAGCCCTGGGCGACATTCAATGGCCATTACGACAGAACTAATAGTTGAAAATGACCAGCATTTCAGACAGAGATAATTGTCGAGATCTAAACTTAATTCATGATACGTAGAATCTCATCAGTTAACGGATTTTCATCTGGGAGCACAAGACTGAGTAATAGTACCAAGAAACATAGTAGAGAGTCTAGTCAAGGTTTCTTGCTATTTGTATTGGGTGATTTTAATTACTTGATATTTTGGTACAAACATGACCAAATTTAGAGGAAAAGAGAGGAATGCTCAAAGCACTGTTGTTGTAGAATGTTCCAGATAAAATTTGTTGTGCGCTGAACCTGCTTTTTAAGAAAGTTTTGCAACTTGGCTCCTCCAACACACAGCTATAATTATGTCAGAGATCACCACCACCACTAGCACTAATAGTACGAAGAGACCTCGCTGTTATTTCGACATTTCCATTGGCGGCATTCCTCAGGGTCGAATTGTTTTTGAGTTAGTATGTGTGGAGTCTTGAATAGTTGACCAAAGCATTATAGTTTTCGGATATTGTTCCCAAGACCGCAGAAAACTTCCGGGCACTATGTACAGGTAAGGTTTAGGGCGATGGAATAACCTTTCAAAATAGGAGAAAAGGGAGTGGGAACGAAGGGGAAGCCACTATGCTTCCAAGGCTCCTTGTTCCATAGAGTCATCAAGAGTTTTATGGTTCAAGGTGGGGATTTTACCGCTGGTGATGGAACTGGTGGAGAAAGCATATTTGGCGAAAAGTTTGAAGACGAAAACTTCCAACTAACGCACGATTCTCCGTTCTTACTTTCCATGGCCAACGCCGGTCCAGGAACAAATGGTTCACAGTTTTTTATTACAACCGTCAAATGTCCACATTTGGATGGGAAACACGTTGTTTTTGGAAAAGTCGTTCAAGGGAAATCGTTGGTTCGTACCATTGAAAATACTCCCACTGGCCCAAGTGATCGTCCCAAATCTGACTGCGTAATTCGGGGATGCGGTGAATGGGATGAAAGCATGGCTTCACAGGAACAAGTAGGTGGGGAGTATCCTGATTGGCCAGAGGATTATGATCAAGAACTTACACTTGAGCTTACCATGAAGATTGGACAACAGTTGAAAGCATTGGGCAATGATAATTTTAAACAAGGCGATAATGTAAAGGCACACTTCTTCTATACAAAGGTATTTTCTTGGTTGATTTATATTTATTTGATCATATATATATATATATATTTAGGCATTGAGATATGTTAATGAAGTTCCTGTAATGAATGATGAGGATGGATACTCTACTTATCATGAGTTGAAATTGACGTTATACTTGAATCGTGCCGCTACATTGTTAAAGCTTTCTCGACCTCGTGATGTTTTGTCAGATTGTACACTGGTGATTGAAGCGAATCCGGATACCAAAGAGTTGGTCAAGGCACTATTTAGAAGAGCACAGGCTTATCTTGCATTGGAAGAAGAGGAAGAAGCTATTACTGACCTGGAAAAGGCCAAAGGGTTGACTGAAGATGTTGCTATTTTGAAGGAATTACAACATGCCAAGAAGGTAATTATTAAATAACTGTGTGGAGATTAATAAGGGAGTAGCAACTTCATTCCAAGAAAGAAAAGCAAAAAAAGATGTATGCTAAACTCTTCTCTTGAGTGTGCTCTCCGCTTCCTTCTAAAAAGGATTACATAAAAATGTGATTATAAATGATGTCATTCAAAGCTTTTCTTTAATTTTTCTTCCATTACTGCGCCCACGTGAGGATATTTGGTACTGACTGGAATGAGTGGGTTTTTTCAATTGTCAACACCACCAGATTCACAACAGCAAGCGCCACGACAACGAAAGTGTATACGTTGGGGGTGCATTAATCAACCATATAGTAAATATCCATTCTGTTCAAAGACTTGTGCAAACTATGTTCAATATGCCCAATTGATGATGTTGAGGATTAGTGGCAAAACTGAAAGATTGTGCTTATATCCATTATGCAATAGGCGTTCGATAGGGATTATTAAAGTTGTTGATAAGGATCATAATTTGCCATTTTGTTCGGGTGGTTGCAAAAAAATGTTTGACAAGGGATTTGAAAAATTCAAAAATCCCATCGAATCCAATGAAACCATCAAGGGCAAAGAAAAGGAGAAGGAGGAGGGAGATGAGCGTAACGAATCAGGAATTAAAATTGCTGGACTTTTCGGAGGGTTCTCAGGTTAAAAAAAAACGTTCATTTCGCAAAATTGCGTTAAATATAACGTCTGGGCTATAAATTTGATCCACGCCTGATTTTCTCAAAGAAGCATTTACCCGTTCTCCCACGACCAATAACGAATCCTTATTTATGCCCAACAAATTCTTGTGATCTTTTAATACCTATCCATTCAGAGTTTATCAATTAGTCGCGGGATTAAAGAGTTACGGTGGCTCCTGCAGCATTAGCAATTTCAGCAAGTCCTGTTTTGCGCACAGTGCTTAACCCTGTGGATAGGTAGACAAAATATCCGCTCAAGGCTCGTGGACGTAGTTGATCTTTCCAATATGTGATTGTATCAGATAAATTAAAACCAATCTTTGCTTCTCCATGTTCATCTCTGAAAGAATACCTATTTGGCCATTCATTTTCCTCTTTATTTTATAATCCCAACAGTTAAATATGTAAATAATCAGTAATACCTATAAATTTTCTTCTTAATTTACACTCATAAATCCATTGCTTGGTCATAATGGAACGTCCTAAAGCTACACAGCAAAAGAATTTTGGAGTATAACGTATTTTGTCAATTATCAAGTGAGTACACTCTCTCCAATCATTAGTAGTTCGACCACCCAAGGATGTTATAATCTTTCCACTCACTCCTTCGTTAATCAATGCGGAAAAGTGAAATTACTTTTGTTAGTTCTTCGCGATCTAGAGTATTTCCAGTAAATGAAATGCATGGAGAATTGGCATTGGGCTTGGTTCTATTACGAAGCATATAAGAAGATCGAGTGATTTGAGGTGACTTTGGAGAACTATATCCGGGTCATTCTTGCTAGGCCAATTGGGGTGAAATACCTGGAAAAATCGATCAACTCTTCTGAAATGGTAGAAGTACTCCAATAAGGTTTTTCATCAAAGCTAAAAGATTGATCATGGGCTGTAGAAGATGAAGATGAAGAATGGTCCAAAAGGTCACTCTGAACGTCAGAAAGTTCTGCATCGTCGTCGCCATCACCTCCAAATATTTGGTTTTCCAAGCTAATCTCTTCCGTTTTTTCCAAAAGTGGAGAAAGGATTCTCCTTGGAGCCAGTTGATCAGGATTCGAATTTGACGAATTAGTATGGATTGAATTAGAAGGAGACCAAGCTTGTTCTCCATCTTTTACTTGAACAAAGCTACTTCTTCTATCCTTCAAGTCATGAAACGAAAAGTCATCCCCTATATCAGGCGGGGATTCTTCCAACAAAGAATTAGGAATCGTAGAGGCTGTATTAGTCCATTGACTGTTTAACTCTGAAGGAATACTACCAGTTTCTCTTTATCAGCATTCAAAGATAAAAACATACGACTTTTCCAAGGAATTATCATCAATACTTTCACTCAAGTTTGTATATTCACCATCATCCTAATATAACCTTAATCAAATTCTCGATCTTTGAAGCAGATAAAGTAAATATACCAATAAAAAACTATCAGCCATGAAATAAGTGCAATCTACATCTCCCAAAGTTACAGACATCTTGTCTTTCAATGCATAGTAATAACTAAACGGCCTGATTGGTGTGTTGTTCAGGAACGTAGCTTTACTAAGGTCCAGCAAGAAGTGAGTATTTCCATTAACCTCGATTTGAGCATGCAAAGGAAGGAGAAAAGGAAAGAAGATGCGGCAGGTAGACTCAGAGCCAATTCTGTTAATCCCATCATAAATATCATATCTTTTTTTAGTTTTGTTATCTATTAAATAACCCTAATAACGGCAAATTATTTTAGAAACGACAAGTGACATGCTTTGGGGATTTTTGGAGACATTTCTGATCAGGTGACCAACCTCGGCAATTCAGGGTTTCTTAGCAATGGGAGATTCAGGCTTTTACAAGGGAACTTCGGCAGAACAGGATGGACGTTGGGGTGATAAACAAAAGAAATTTCTAAAAAGCATGAAATTTCCTACAGAGTTTTCTCAAAAATGCGACATGTCCAAGGTAAACTTGGAAGTAATCAAGGCTTGGATTGCTAAAAGGATTACTGGATTGTTGGGCTTTGAGGATGAAGTCTTGATAGAATTTGTCTTTAGTCTTCTTGAAGAACCGGTAATATCCCTCCCCCTCCACTAAGCTTAACCTTAGAAGAATCCCGATCCTCGGTTACTTCAAATCAACATTACTGGTTTTTTGGAGGATAAAGCAGCTGGTTTTGTCAAGGAGCTTTGGAAACTTTTGTTAAGTGCTCAGGCCACAGTTGGAGGCATACCAGCTCCATTTTTGGAAGAAAAGAAGGAAGAATTAAGGAGAAAACGCGCGCAGGAGGAGCATATTATGACTGAGATTCAAAGAATTAAGGATAGAGAATCTGCTGAAGCATTGGCCAAGAGTGGTAAACCTACCCCGACGGTACCCATGGAACCAGCAAAAAAGGTAAACTTTCTGCCTGCTATGACTAACTCTTCGTTAGAGATCTAGAAGATTAAGTCTTAGTCCCCCACCACCTCATTCCTCTCAGCATCCAAATAATTATGAAAATTCGAGAAAGTATGATGGTAAAAGTAAACGACACCATCATCGCCCTTATGATAGGGATCGCAATCGCCACTACCAGGATCGTGATTACCAAGATCATAATTACCAAGATCGCAATCACCAGGAACAGGATCGCACTTATTACGATAACGATAGACGCGAAAGGTCAGAAGGACATTATCGAAGCAGAGGTCATAGTAGAGAACGAAGAAGGTCGCGTGATGGTGAAAGACGGAGATGATAAAGTATTTATTGTATATCCAAGATCTTTTTCAGTTTCACTATCAACGCCCATTCATCTTTACTCAGGTCGTTACGGAAACTCTCCTTCAATACATCGATGGATCCACGAGTTACAAAGCTATAAATCTCATTCTGCTCAGTAAAATGACGCCCAACCATCTTTGGTGTCTCATAGGTGGGGCATTCAATCTTTATGGCCACTCCTCCTGCTGCTTGACCTCGCTTAACAGCGTCAATGGCCTTGTGGTTTTGCTCAATACTTGTTACTTTGCCTAAACCCATAATTTCTCGTTTCTATCTTTTAAATTAATATATCCTTTAAAAACGCGTTACCTTGGTATCAGGATCATCCGATATAACACATACAGGAGTTCCTGTCCTTAGCACTCCTTCAATCACGTCCACGCCCAACACAATTGGGTCACGCTTATTGAACACACATCCCGGTACAATCTTCAGGATACACGGGAAAATCGCTTGTGGTGCTTGATCTTTTCTCTTTTGTTCTAATATTTCCTACAAACCATTCCAATTTAGCCCACAATCCTTTTGTGGTAGAATATTCTACCTTGTTATAAGCAGTGAACTGGTCAAACAAATGATAAATGATATCAGCCTTGAACATTTTCACTCCCATATCATCCGCGAGCTCTTGAGCATCTTTATCAACTTTAACATCAAAACACAACATCACGGCAAACTCTTTGGCTCTTTCCAACATCGTAGAGCATCGAGTAATATCTTTTTTGTGCACTGGTCCAATATTGATCACCGCCACCTAACATTTAAGCAAAAGAATAAATGAAGGAACCTACAGGAATTTTAGAAACTTTCAAGAATTCTAACAAAGCTTCCAAAGATCCAAGAGTGGATGACTGAACACTGACTCCTTTGCCAGATTTGTCCAAAAACTTTTGTAAACTCGCTAAATCTTCCATTACTTCTTCCATTAAATCATCTTCATCATCATCAGATCCCACCACTAGCAGCCGTGAACCTGCAATGGCTTTATCTAAGTCAGGCGCGGAAATCTTCACTCCCATTGCCGCTTTAATAGATTTATGATGAACATATTGGGATTTAACCCGAAGTTCTCTGAGTGGTTGAGGAGTTAGCAATGCACGAATATTTGTGGCAATAGGCCCATTCAAACCACAGAGCACAATACGATCGCCTTCGTTCAGTACACCATTGGATAGGATAACGTCAATGGTTGTTCCAAAACCTTCAATCATCTTTACTTCCAAAACAGTCGCTTGTAGTTCAGAGAGATACATTAACTTATCGCTCATACGGGTCTGAGTTAAATGAACCAATAAATGCAACATATCAGGAATTCCTTCTCCAGTGATTGCCGAAGTGGGTACCAAGGAGACATACTTGGCAAAATTTCGATTTTCATAATAAAGACAAGAGTTCAATCCTTGTTCTGCAAATGCAGTTATGGTGCGCTTGACTCTATCTTCAAATTCTCGTTTTACATGAGACTGTTGTTTAGACAACGAATCACGGAATCCGTTATCTGGGACTGGTTGCCATTCAAAAATTCGATCAATCTTATTCAAGGCCACAATGAATGGAGTTTTACGGTCTCTTAATAAGCGTAATGATTCTAATGTCTGTGGTTCCAACCCGTGCATAATATCTACTACTAGAATAGCGATGTTACACAGCGAAGATCCACGCGAACGCAAATTGGTAAAAGATTCGTGACCAGGAGTATCAATGACTAATAATCCAGGTACTTTATAGTCCTCAATTACATCCTATTTCGCTTTAAATTAATTTGGATTCATAACCTTACATCTCCTAAACGTCGTGTCTTCGTTTTGATATTTTCAATAGGAAAGTAAGTAGCACCGATTTGCTGAGTAATTCCTCCAGCTTCTCCTTCTTGGACATTTGTTTGGCGAATTTTGTCTAAAAGCTTGGTCTTTCCTGTATCCACATGTCCCAGAATCACGCAAATTGGGGATCTTAAATCATCTCTGGTCCTTGCAGCCAAAGCTTCTTGATGCTTTTTCTGCTATGAATTTAGTAATAACTTTATTGAACAGAAGAACCTCTCGACGGTCTGCTGCTTCTTTTTTCTTTTCTTCTTCAGCAGTTAAAACTCGCTTTACTTCGGGTTCAGGTTCCGATTGAGACTCAGACTCAGATTCAGATTCGCTGGAGCTGGATTTTTCATCCACTGGTGGAGGCGCCTTTTCTTCTTCTGAACTAATCTCCCAATCCTCCTTGTCTTCTACAACCTTTTCTTCAGGAGCCACAGGGCGTTTTTTCTCTGCGCAACAATTATAAAGCTTGGTTCGATATATATACCTTCTATTACAGGTGCTGGTAATGTTTCTTCAACTTTTTTCTCAGTTGGCTCTGTTTTTTTCTTCCTGATTTTACTGCCATAAATAACCTTTTTACGTGGTTCATCTCCTTCTTTTGCTTCCTGCAATGCAGGTACTACGACTCCAGAATCCAGAAGCATTTGCAAATTACGCTGAGCTTTTAATTTTGCCTCTTTTTGTGCTTTTGTTAAAAGTTTCCCTTCTTTCCTTAATTGTTCTTTTTTCGCCTATTATTAAAGAGTTTGTTAAAAGTTGATTGGTGTTCAAGTCAAACCTTTTCTTTTTCTTTTTTCAGCCTCTTGGCTTCTTCTTTCAAGCGTTCTTCTTCTGCTTGCTTTCTCTCCTCCTCCTCGATTCGAAGTCTTTCTTCCTCTTCTTTGCGTTGTTGTTCCAACTCTGCCTGTCTTTGAGCTTCAAGAAGTTTCTAACATCAAAAAAGTTTGGATTCGCAGGTTCTTGGTAATACCTTTATTGCTGCCACTGGCGCTTTCTTTTTTCCTTTAGCGGCAGGTTCTTCTTTCTTTTCTTCTTCGGGTTTTTTTTTCTTCTTCTTTTTCTTCTTCTTATCGCCTTTACCATCATCATCATCCTCGTCATCGTCATCTTCTTCTTCTTTTACAGCTGCGGTTGGAGTTGAAGTGTCAGGTTTAACAACAGGTTGTGGTTTAGCAGGAGCCTTTTTCTCAGCAACAGGGGCAAGGACTTCCTCAGCCTTTTCAACTACTTTTTTATCCTGTACAGTTTTCTTTTTAGCCTCTTTTTGGCGTTCTTTCTTCTCGCGTTCTTTTTCTTTTTTCGACTTGATTTTGAATTCTCCGTCTTCACCATCTTCACCATCCAGTGCCTGAGTGGCCTTGGCATCATCTTTTGCCTTTGCAGGTGCCTTTTTTGCAGCCTTTTTACGATTCAACATGGCCATCAGATCGTCTGCGTCTCCAGGTTCATCTGCGGGGGGTTTTTCAGCCGAAGCGCCGGCCTCGGTCACAGCAGGTGCGCCTGGAGCGCTATCAGCCAACAAAGTCTGGGCATCTTGTTCAAACTCATTTTCCCTTTAAACGATAAATTTTCATCGAGATCAATTACCAATAATCATCATCTTTCCTCTTTCCTCCCTTCTTTTTAGGAGGCATTTAACAGAACTGTCGAAAAAGTGAAGTCACGGGAGAGATTTGCTCAACCCAAACGTTCAATTTCAAGTTTAAATCAGGTGATCTTAATGCTCAACATAAAGTTGGTGTATCTGGATTATTATCTCTCTGTGTCAGAAACCGTCATATTCTCATTAAACACAGAATTGAATGGATCAAGGGTAAAGCCCATAATTAGGATATTTGGCTATGATCGAGAGGGAAGGAGTCACTGTATTCATGTTCACAATGCATCATTTCATTCTTTGTCGGGTTGGAACAATATTTGTTTAGTGTTTTCCCTATCTTTTGATACCATTGCCAGTTTCTGAAGAATTAAGTCAAGAATCGAGTTTGACTTTATTTCAGTTTCGATAACTATTTTGTGTGAAAAGAAGAGAGATTTGAGGAGTTATTGGTTCAAAAATTAAACCATAATTTGGTCAATTCCAATAACCTTGATTTTGTACAACGAGGATACGTACTTACAACTGTATGGATCAGAGCTGTTCCATTCTATGGATTTCATCCAAATTATCAAGCTTTTCTTAAACTTTACTTGTATCAACATTTTTGCGATTATTGAATTTATCTTTTATCAACAGGGTAAATCCAGGACATATGAAAAAGGCTGCTGAAATACTGGAAGATTACCAACCTTTTGAAGCTCACATTCCTTACCTTTTACAATTTATGGTGGATTATAATCTTTATGGTATGAATTGGGTTCAATTTGATCAATCTACCTTGATAAAACGAAATGAAAAAGGTTGGGCATCTCTCATATAAATTATATAACAAAGAGAGCAGATAGCAGTAAAATAACGAAATGTGAATATGAGTTTGATGCTTGTGCTTCTAGTATACTTTAGTGCACCCGTTTAATATTTTAGGTATAGCTAATGCTACATTTATTAAAGAGAGAAGAATTCACAGCCGTTTAAGAGACAAAGATTTGAAAAGGTCCGAAAAACTCATACCTTCATTGAAAGCACTATGGAAGGTAGTTTATCATAATATTGGTTGTTTGTAAAAAGCTTTGTGAGCGGGGATAAAGGAAGAAGAGAAAAGAAGAAAAAAATACAACTTGCCAACGATTAGTAAAGAATCATTTCTATTCAAAAATGAACCTATCGGAATGGAAAATAAATCTCCTCTTAATATTATTGACGATTATGAAACGACGGAAAGAGCGCAAAAAAAGCTTGCTACTACTTATAGTAGTAAAAAGAAGACTTCAGCACAAAGAAGTCAGATTGCTCTTCATGATAGGATGGTATCCAAGTTTCCAACCTTTTTTGCATCCCGGAACTATATACATCCACAAAAAGAGACTTCAAGTTCCACACAATTATCTGGGATTGGAAGTTGGGACAAAGGTAATTGTAAAGCCAACTTGATAGAATTTAGTTTTAAAGATCATTGTACGCAAATTGAAGCCACCTCGGAATTATTATCTGGAGAACAGAGTGAAGAATTCAACAAAGAGAGTGATTCCAGCGATGGGTCTGCAGATGGAACACAATTTTGGCAGGATTTAGTTGAATTATCGTAAGAAAAAATTATTGGTTATAATTAAGCATGTCAAAGTCAAAAGCAGATAAAATGTGGAGATATGGAGAATATTGGAGATCAAATACAAATGAAGAAAGAGCTTGCTTTAGAGAAAAACCTTTCCAGAAAAGTATTGCCAAAGCGGAAAAGATATATATTTGATTGTGTCGAGATCAAAGTATATAAAAATACAACAAAGTTGACAAGAAATGATAAAAAAAGTAATCCTTTGTAATTCCTAACAAGAGAGCATACAAGGTATTTGTATCAATGAATGGCGATACTCGGTAAAGCCACCTGATAGCAACGAGTTATTAGCCAATATTATGAAAATTTCAGAAAATAGACGATTTAGATATAAAGACTATGAGATATACAGGGTGAATTTAAGTAACATACAAAACATATCAAGTAACGAGAAATACTCACAAAAAGACTCTGATGCAACGAGGTAAGTAAATACAAGAAAGATTTAATTGCTTTTAAGCATTCGAGATTGGAAGATCGATATACCGCCACCTTCTTACGATGAAGTTAAGATTTGGATTGAGAAAAATTTACAATCGACCCCTGAACCAAGCCATCCCATCAAAAATAGTGATGAAAATACTTCAGTATTTACCGAAAAGAAGCGTATTGAACTTTCAATGCTTAGTCTTGAAATACAAGGTTATTTTTGTCTTTATTTGTGCCTGCCAACGAATTGCCAGCCAGTACACGAGGTAAACTATTACCTGACCCAAAATACGATGAAATGCATTGTATATTTTACCAATTTCATCCAAGGAATGCTTTGATTGGTTTGAAGGATTTGGAGTACCAATTTGAAAAATCCCCTAATACTTTTAATGATAGATATGGTATTATAGCTCAAAGTAAATTGCAATTGGATTTTATTGGAAAGAGTAGTTTTCACAAGTTTTTGAAAATCTCAATGGTAGGGTTAGGTGAAGTAATATCGGTTCCGGATGAGTTGAGCCTTATATGGACTTTGGTGAAAGTAATGGACGATTACGATCCAGATATTTTGCTTGGGTATGAGGTTCATAATTTTTCTTGGGGATATGTTATTGATCGTGCTAAACAAGCATTTGGTAACATTGACACTAATTCTCAACTAACTCTCAAGAAGCCATAAATCTGCTCCCTCATTTTTCCAAATTGTTGAGCACTTCCCATACTGTATCAGAACCAGATATAGATGATTGGGGTGAGAAGAAATCAGCAAGATATCGGATCATTGGGAGATATATGTTGAATGTTTGGAGGTTAATGCGACAAGAACATGCGCTAAACTTGTACAATATTCAAAACGTTTGTTGCAAGATATTGAAGATTCGGTAATATAATCACTTTGGCGATAAATTTATATAAAGAAACAGCATTCCGCATTATTCTCATTATATACTCTTTCAATGGCTCCTTGGATCACCAGCACTTAAAACCAAGTGTGTGGAATATTGGAAATTTCGAATTACTTTGAACCTTGCTTTGTTAATCCCAGGCGATATTATTCAGCGAACCTGGTAATACATATACTTTTATACTGAGAGGAATTAGTGAATTTGCTCGAATATACGGAATTGATTTTTACTCTGTACTCACTAGAGGGTCTCAATTCAAGGTGGAATCAGTGATGCTGCGACTTGCCCGACCAGAAAACTTTGCAATGCTTTCTCCTTCAAAGAAACAGGTTTCTCGCGTGATGTTATTTTTACCCAAAATGTAGGTTGCTGCTCAAAGAGCGACAGAGTGTTTACCTTTGGTAATGGAGCCTCGAGCAGGGTTTTATGAAATGCCCGTAGCTGTGTTTGATTTCCGCTCGCTTTATCCTTCCATTTGTATTGCTATGAATTATTGGTAAGCCTTGTTATTATTATTAGACAAAATCGACTTTATCAGTTTCTCTACTTGTCTTGGCTCGCTTAATCATGAAAAGCTTGGCGTTTTATCATACAAACGTCCTGAGGATGCCATTTCAAATTTGATGGGCGATCTATACAGTAAGTTGATTGGCATTCCAGGTAGGAATAATTTATATAGTTTCTCCAAACGAGGTTTTATACACGTCAAAGCGAGTTCGTTCAGGAATATTTGGTCGAATGTTGTCGGAAATCTTGGAGACCAGATTAATGATTAAAAGTTCCATGAAACTTTACACTGATAAAGTAAAGTTCATAACTATTTTACAATCAAATGGGATGAAATGGGATAGAATCAACTACGTAGCTTGGATCAAAAACAATTGAGCTTGAAACTGCTGGCGAATGTAACTTATGGCTATGCAGGAGCCAGCTATTCAGGCCGAATGCCTTGTGTTGATTTAGCCGATAGTATAGTACAAACTGGTCGAGAAATCTTGGAAAAAGTTTGTTTCTTGTTTTAATATGGTGTTAATCCATGCTCAAGTGTGTGCGGGTAATTAATTCTACTGCCAAATGGAATGCTCGAGTGGTTTATGGAGATACTGATAGCTTATTTGTTCAACTTTGGGGATGTTTATCCGTTGAGCAAGCATTTGTCATGGGACGAGAGATTGCATCAGAGCTAAACTTGATATTTCCCGCACCAATTTTCTTGAATTTTGAAAAGGTAGGATGAGAGGTCAACAATTTGATTAATAGTACCAGGTTTATCACCCTTGTGTATTATTGGCCAAGAAGAGATATGTAGGCTACAAGTATGAAAATCCAAAGGGAGATCCTGTGATTGAGGCCAAAGGAATAGAAACTGTCCGTAGGGATAATTGCCAACTGGTTCAACGCATCATGGGTCAATGCATAAAGTATCAAGCCCTGTTTAAAGTGGTAATATGAGGAGTAGATTTCTATTTCAAAGGAAAAGTGCTCAAATTATCAAAAACTACTTGGAAGAAGAATGGTGGCGAATATTGAAAGAAATCAACCTGAATTATGTCGAGTTTTTAATATCCAGAGAAGTTAAACTTGGAACTTATTCGTAGGTTTTTGTGCTTCATGATAGGTGAGCGAGGGGGGGGGAATAGGGAGGAAAGAGGAGTTTTACCACCAAATGTTATGGTTAGTAGACGTAACATAAAACGAGATCCCAGGAAAGAACCACAGTATGGTGAAAGAGTTCCATTTATAGTGATATATGGGCCACCAAAGTCACGACTAATAGACCTGGTGATATCATGGGAAGATATCTTGGATACCAGGTATGATGATAATTAAGGGGTGCATTAAGGGACAAGGGTGTAGGAAAAGACTGAATGGAGAATATTACATTTTGAAGCAAATTATTCCTGCTTTGAATCGAATATTTCTACTGATAGGGATAGGTAAGACTAGGGGTCAATATCGATGGAGTGAGAGTGTTTATGAGGGGTAGATTTAGAAAATTGGTATAATCGGATGAACAACCAATCTGGCATAGCAGCGCGGATTCATGATCAGGACTGGTACTTTGGCCAGCAAAGATTGGATTATCAAAACATTTGTCATGCTTGTTCTGGACTACCGATTTATTTGGTGGATGCTTGTAACAGCCTGGAATGTCCCATAATGTATCACCGACAACGATTAATAAAGGGCAAAAATTAGAGGGATTTTCATAAAATTTCAAATATAATTTCCAAAAACAAAACAAAAAAATCTGTAATCTACTCCCATTCTCACTTTTATCGTTTCTTCAAAATTCACAAGTCCGGCTAATTCAACAAATCGTGCAAACTATTCGATGCATTAGAGGATAGCTTCCTTCGTTTCATGGCTACTTCTCCCAGGCAAGAGGGAGTAGATGAAGAGGCGGTGATGGTAGAATTAATCAAGCTTTTCTTAACATCACCCTTTGTCTGATCATCCGACGTGGGGGGTTTATCAGGTAGATAGAGAATCTTGGCCTTGTTGATTTCCTTTTTTTCATCAGCCAGGGTAACTATCAACATTGGTGGAGAGGCTTCAGATTCCACAGTTTCCTTCGAGGTGGAGGCAGAGGTGGGGTGGTAGAAATCTTCCATGGATTGACCAGGCCTTCGTTTGGAGGAACGATTTCCACCGCATTGATCGCTGGGACCATCCTCTTCATTAATCTTATCATGGTAAACCATTCTAGCAATAATATGACGGCCAGTTACTAGGGGAGATCTAGATCCTTCAGATATGGGACTGGGAGGATAGATTCCAAAGGCCTCTATTATGTGATTTCCATTAGTTGAAGTGAATTTGGTCGGAGGAATTAAATACTTTGGCGGGTCATTGTTGATAGTAGTAGCAGTAGTAGTAGTAGTAGTAGTAGTAGTAGTTGAAGAAACAGTATTGATGGAAGAATTCACAGAAACACTGGTGGCCAAGATTGGTAATTCACGCATGATCGAATCACTTGAAGGATGAAGCTGAGAAGGAGGTTGAGCAGGAGGTTGAACAGAAGGGGAAGGAAGTATAGGACAAATAGGCGCCAGGGTCAGATTTCCATAGCCAGCAGGGAAATAACATTGATTCCTATAGTTGGGTAACACAGGATTAATATGGTGATAATTAAAAGATGGGATAAAAGTCGAGGATTCATAGTGCGAACGAAAATCCAAAGGGAGAAGTGGGATAAACGCATAAGAAGGAATCATTGCAGCACTAGCATTAGCAGGCGGAGGAGGAGGAGGAGGTGGTGGTGGTGGTGGAAGTAGCGGCAATGAATGAGAAGTAGGAGGAGGAGGAGCAGAAGCAGCGAGAGGAGTTGAGGTGGAGGCAGGAGGCGGACATTTTGCTGCTTTTGACGGAATTACTTTTCCATTCGTAGCGAAATTATTTCCATATTTCGAGACTGCTTTTTTTGCAGAGGGGGGAATATCAACTTGTTGTTTAGCAACGGTGTAAGTTATCGAGGCCTTCACAACTTCCAAGAAACGGAGGGGGATTTTATCCTCATTGACAATCCAAAATCCACCCTTTCCCTTTACTTTGGAGGGAATGGCATAGATGTTGTTATCATCACCATCACCAGCACAGTTAGCAGTATCAGCACAGTCATGGTCAGATTGAACATGGATTTCTTTTTGTTTGACAAAAAAATCATTAAAAGATAAATTATGCCTGACTGTATTCTACACACAGCACCCACACACACAAATTAAAGGCGAAAAAAGTGGGGAAAATACCTGCCAGTCAATCTTACTGCTATTGTAAAGTTCAGGATAATTTTTCATCAACCATTCATAAATCTGCCTTAGCGTAAGTTTTTTTTGAGAACTGGTCAGGATGGCTTGGGCAATCAAGACAGCGCAAGAAAAGGGTGGACGTCTTCTTCTTCGTTTTTCCCCCGTCACTGAGGCTTTTTTGGAAGAAGTTGTGGGTGGGCTGCTTTGTTTGGAGGAATTCTCCGTTTCGTCAGACTCTGCTTGCGAGTGATGAGTAGGATTGACGGCAAGGGAAGGAGGCTTGTTGAATGCCGCGAGTGGTTTGGGAAGAATGAACGGTCTTCGCATTGGACGTAAGTTACCAGCAGTAGTGACTCTGGTGTCGTTGTTGAAGCTGTCAAAAGTACCGGTACAAGTGGTTTTAGGAAGAGAGCTGGAAGTGTTATCAAGCGAGCTAGGAACGGGGACAATGTTTGTGCTAAACATACAAGTTATTATTAACCATCGCACACTTTAACTGGGCAAGTTCATAGAAGCTTCGATGTTCCATCAAAGAACAGTATAGCCAACATCTCCAAGTAAATCGTGACCAATCAGGGCCCAGACTGTTTTCCAGAATAAAAATTGCTTCCAAAGTTCAAAAGTTAAAATCCTTCATTTCTGCCGCTACACCAATGAAACGCGCGCTACTCAACAACAATCCTCCAATTATTGCCTTCCTTTTCTGGAAACTTCTCTGTACTGAGCGAGTGGGGGCTGACTACTTGACCACAAAAATATTCCCAAATTATTAGGCTTCAGTAAAACATAAGCGATAAAAGAAAAAATAGTTAAAACTGCAAACGGATCACATGACTAAATGGAGTTGGTCCAACAAACAAAGAAGGAATGGCAAGCGGTACAAGAACAGCGCAAAAGACAATATGCCACTGTGGATCAATCGTTGCAACAATTGATTGACAAGGTACAGGAAAATCTAAGAGAGATTTCTACTACTGGTACTTGCTCCTTACTTTACCCCTTAAATTGGGCTAGATCCTTCCAACATCAAGAACAACATTGATTCATTGTATCGACAAGCAGAAAATGCACAATATGTCATTACCCAGGCACAAAAAGAAAGCCAAGCTGCCTTGAACAAGTATGGAAAATTTCTAGATCGAGTAAGTTCACCTTTTTTTACCCCAGAGGACTATAAATTGATGGTGTATGCGGGTAGAAATATCGACAAGATTTAAATAAAATCGAGTTGAATGCTGTAGACCAAGAACCCTTGCAAAAGAGTTACGGTTTTCCGCAGAGAAATCGAGAAAATGAACAAAATTCCATCAACAAATGCCTACAACAAGCCATTGAACTACATTTATTGTCAGATGGCCGTTATCACCTGGCCAGGAGTTATCATGAAGAGTGTAAAGCTGAGAATGTCACCGTTATTTCTGAGAATGAAGGATCAAGTCCTGATATGATGATGATGCAGGAGCTCAAGTTGATAGACGAAGAAATGAAAGCAGCAGCAATGGAACTTTCCCATCCCAACAATTGGATGCATATTACGGAAGCTGTAAGTGGAGAAAAAGGAGCAAGAGAAGTTGTTTCTTCCTGGCTTTCCTTGGGCGAAGGTCATCAGCGTCAGTTTATACAGTTGCATGATATGACGGCCGAGTTGAGAGCAGGTCGAGTAGATCAAGCGCTAAGCTGGGTTAATGAAACTTTGAAAGATATGCGAATTCAATACTTGGCAATGACATTTCAATTGAACATGCTCTCGACAGAAACAAAGAAAGAATTGCCATTAATAAAACTCTCCAATGTACAACTACAACAGCGAGAACAACAAACCAAGGCGAATCTAACCAGGCTAGAAAGCTTAGCCTTTGAGCTACACGTGCTTAAATATCTATTAATTCTTGTCAAAGATACTACGGTGGGCTTGGATGAGCGTAAATTGAATGCTATTAATTATGCCCAGGCTAATTTTTCTTCTTTTGCTGAGGGCAACATGAATGGTACTTTGTTTTTGGGAGAGGTACTAATACAAGTTGGTAGAAATCAATGCACTTTGTTGTTTGACTTTATATGTGGGATCGGATAAATGTCCTATAACTTATCAGGAAAAATGGTTAAGCGAAGAACAAGAAGCGAGAAGATGGAGAAAAGCCGAGCGACTATTAAGAGAAACCTTTTTTGCCCAATTGGAAATGGCAAGTGAAAGTGCCCTATGGATTGCGTATCAATTCTTTCAATTATTAGCCTTATCTCGCTTCAATTAGAGCAACGGTGGGGACTATAGCACTACCAAAGATTGTAAAGTTGGCCCAAGTCACCAAGGTCAATCAGAAGGCAGAGTGGACGCAGAGGGATGAACTTCCAGTGGAGATTGCATTGCCAGACGATTCTCGCTTCCATTCGGTCTTTGTATGTCCGGTTAGTAAGGAAGTCGCTTCAGATAGGAATCCTCCAATGCGACTGGTATGCGGACATGTAATCTGTCACGAATCATTACAAAAACTAAGTCGAAATGGAGCGTAAGTTCTTCTTAACAAGCTTCATCTAACATAAGTAGTAGGGTTAGGTTTAAATGTCCGTATTGTCCAAGTGAGTGTTCAGTGTCACAAACAACGCGAGTTTATTTCTAACCCTGTTTAACTACTTCTAACTGATCTTAAAAACATTCCCACCACAGACCAAACGAAACCCTGAACAAAGGGAATCAACAACCAATCTCGCGTGCATCTCCAAGCCAGACTCCAAGCAGTGGGGGCATAGGCGTAGGGTAGAAGTGCACGCGAGACTGGAGAGAGGGGTGGTGAGTCCAGTTCACTACTAATACTACTACTTTCTTCAGATCCACTATCAACATCATCAAAGAAGGGTTTCATTTTGACCTTTTTGGAGAAGGGAGGGCGGATTCGAACCACTGACCAGACCAAGATTTAATTTCGGTGCAAGGCAAAAGGTATAAATTTAGGGCCATTAATCACTGGCACCTGACACTACACCTTCTTTCTTAACTCGCAAGTCGCGCACCATGGCTTTTTAAATCCGCCCTTCTCTCACTCTGGCAATCACTCTAGGCAATCTCCAAAAATGGCAGCAACCGCTCTAGGCAACACATCCAGGCTTTCCCCCCTCTTCCACCAACACTACAAAAGAAATCCCCTTGACACTCCCCCACAACCACACTAACCTCTCTAACCAACTCTATGAACACCAGCAGATATCTAAGAGCAATTGTTGCTCAGCTCCCCACCACGCATGGGCCACCTCCGTGTCTTAACCTAGGCCGGCTATTTCGACTTGGTCAACAGTTAAACGCTGGACAAGCTAGCAAAGCCGAGTTGTTGCTTTATGCGCAAAAGGAGTTACAAACCAACTTTGTTTATGCTTTGCAGGTTTTAAATGATACTCCCTCCTTTCAACCAATCACCCAATCCCTACTTCAATCCCTTGCCAGTTTGGAAAAGCTCGATAGTACCACCACCACCTGCTCACTTAAGCTGCTGAGGGAGTTGAGAAAGGAACAACGTAGTACTTTACAAAGTTTTGCTGCTCAGATGGGTGCAATATCTGCTACTACACCCTCAGAAGAAGACTGGAAGCAGGATTTGACGGGCAAGTTTTATCGGGCCAACCTGGGCTCCCACACCTTGTTGGAAGAATTATGTGCACTATTGGAAAGCGGAAAGGGATTGGTTCAGCATTTGTCCGTGGAAAGTCTGGTCAACAATGCCCTTGGTCACACGGTTAAACACGGAGTACGGAGATTTGGCGGGGCTAATTTGAGCGTGGCGTTGGCGGGGAATTTGGAAAAGACGCTGTCTGAAGAGAAAAGTCCGTTGTTGCTGCACATTAAGCCGCAGCTACAAAACATCGTTCGAAGTCTCATTGGTCAGGCTGTTTACGATACTTTGAATAACAAGGATAAGCACACAAATCCCACAATTCGTATCAACGTGATCCACGGTGAAGAAGATGTCTGCATTAAAATCAGCGATACCAGTGGTGGAAGATCCCTCAACAGCATCGACGATTTGTGGAGGTGGAAGTGGCCTGCTCAGCGAGAGGTGAAAGACTGTCCCTTTGCTAACAACCACGGGATGGTTGCTTTGAAGATCGTGGCCAAATACTTTGGAGGAGATCTGGACGTGGTGCCCATGGAGGGACACGGCAATGACACGTATCTCTACCTGAAGCGTAACACCACGGAGGACAGCAGCGTTGTGTGGGACGAGGCGTGGGAAGAGGCAGAACGGGAATGGAAAAAGTGGCGAATATCTTCCAATAAATCCCCCTCACTTTATTACTAATCATCACTGCTACTACTGCTGCTGCTCGTGTCTCCCTCGTTGTAATAGTCACCTCCTCCACCTCTTTGTTTGTTCTTCTTTTTAACGTGGTGAGCGATTGCTGCTGCTGCTATTCCCGCTACTGCTACACCAGCGGCGATTTTCAACCCTTTGTGACTGGATTTCTTGTCCTTTTCTGCTGGAGGAGGTGGGGTGTGTTCAGGTAGTTTCACCCCAGCAATGATCTTTTCCCCTGCTCCTGTAAATGCTGGCTGTGGTCCTGAATATGCTGGTGGTTGTCCACTGCCACCATATTGAGCATAAACACCTTGAGAAGCTCCACCTTGGGGAGTACCTTGGGGAGCGCCATAGCCCTGAGGTGGTTGTCCATATCCTCCAGCGTCTCGTGGTGCAGAACCATATCCTCCGTCCTGGCCACCTCGAGGAGCATTTCCATAACCACCACCGCTCTGAGGACCACCATATCCTCCACCCTGAGGACCGCTGGGAGGACCACCGTAACCACCACCTTGGGGAGGAGGTGGTGGTGGGGTATTACCATATCCGCTACCATGAGAAGGAGGACCGCCATAACCACCGCTGGGAGGAGGACCACCATAACCACCACCCTGAGGAGGAGGAGGGGTATTACCATATCCGCTACCATGCGAAGGAGGACCGCCATAACCACCTTGAGGAGGAGGACCTCCGTAACCACCACCCTGAGGAGGAGGAGGAGTGTTACCATATCCGCTACCATGAGAAGGAGGACCACCATAACCACCACCTTGAGGAGGAGGAGGAGGAGGAGGAGGGCCGCCATAAGAAGGAGGGCCGCCCTGAGGAGGGAGAGGAGGAAGCGGAGCACTTCCATAGCCACCACTATGAGGCGGAGCTCCGTAACCACCAGGACCGCCATGTGGAGGAGGAGGCGGTGGAGGAGGAGCATTTCCATAACCACCACTGTGAGGTGGAGGAGGGGCATTTCCGTAACCACCACTCTGAGGCGGAGGAGGAGCTCCGTAACCACCACCACCACCCTGAGGAGGAGGGGGAGCGTTGGGATAACCTTGCTTCTGCTGTTGCTGAGAATAATGAGGAGGTTGGTTAGAACCACCACCACCGTAACCACCACCACCACTGCCAGGATAACCGCTCATATTATGAACAACAAAAATAAAATTTGTGAGTGTGGGAGTGTGGGAGAAAGATCAAATCACGCGCATACATTGGTATATGCTAAAGGTGGAATTAGGGAGAAGCCAGGGCCTGGTCAAGCAGAAAGAGGAGAAAAAGTGAGAAGGGCGTAGTGCCCAGAGAGTAATTAAATATTAGTGGTAGTAGTAATTGATAAATCCACCTCGCCAAAACCACCACCACCGCTTAAATTACAATCACCTGTGAAGAAACCACTGCTGTTACCACCACCCAGGGGATCACACCAACTGGAATCCCCACCTGTAGCACCACCACCACCACCTCCTTCGTTTCCCGTCAATAAATGACTCAACAAGTTGTGATGTCCTTCCCCTCCTCCTCCACTGCCGATATTGGAAGAAAGGAATTTCGCTTGTACCTGAGTCCATTTACTGTTTTGTCGGTTATAAATAAATTCTGCATCATGGCCTGTTTGGACTAATGGAACAATTAGTGGAACTTGTTGCTGCTGCTGCTGCTGCTGCTGTTGTTGTTGTTGTAATAATAATTGACGTTGTTTTAACGCTAATATTTGTTGTTCCAGTAAATTTTCTTGATCTTTCAATGGATTTTGTTGTTGTAGTTCCTGTGGTGGTGGCAGTGGTTGTGATAGTGGTGGGGGCAGTGGTTGTGACACTGGTTGTGGTAGTGGTTGTGACAATGGTTGAAAGGAAGGAGGTTGTCTTGCTTGTTGAACTGCTGGCTGAGGTTGTAAAGATGAGGTGATGATGACCGGAATGGCATAAGAAATGTTCAAGCTATCCAAATACGCAGGATACGCTGGTGTGGTGGGATTCATGGTAGGAAAGGTATTGGCACGGGGAGTCGAGGGGAGAGCAGCAGCAGGAGCAGGAGGAGGGGCAGGAGCAGAGAATTTCTTGATAACCACAGGAAATTGCCATTGTCGATATCCAGTAGGAGTATCTGCTGGGGATTAGAAGAACGGAAAGGGATTGGAATTACAGACGTAGAATGGTTTTCCACTAGTCTTGTCAAATTGTGCAATCCTATAAAAGTCTCAACTGGTAAGAATGAGAAGAGGAGAAATGCATTACCAGCCTGGAGGAAGTGCAGAGGACATTTTGTAAACAGGAGGATGGTGAAAAAGCGGAGATATTCCCCCTTTGAATCAAATTAATTATTTTCTAAAAAGTCACACTATTCACCTCAATACCACCTGACCTGAGCATATATTTTCAACACTGCATACAATTGCAAAAAATGGACCAGATCCCTCAGCATTGTCCAGTACTACTTGCCTCCCCTCCCTTGTCTTTCTCACCATTTAGGGCACAGAGAGTGAACAGGCTGGAAAGGCCAGCGCTTGTGAAGGCTGTCCCAATCAGAATCTGTGTCAAACCGCTACCGTCATGGGTCCTGATCCTGGTATATCACAAGTCAGCCCTAATAAGATGTTATAGATGTGAGCAAATTAGAAATGATAGTTAAAGAAAACATCAAATCCTGTCTATTGGTGCTATCTGGCAAAGGAGGCGTGGGTAAATCTACCTTTGCCACTCAATTGGCGCTTGGTTTGGCCCATCTTCATCCATCCAAGACCATAGGACTATTGGACGTGGATATCTGTGGACCCTCAGTTCCGCGTATGGTGGATGCCGAGTCGGAGCGTTTATTTGTTAGTGGTTCGGGTTGGGAACCGGTATGGGTTCGAGAAAATTGCGCAGTGGTTAGTGCGGGACTAATGCTGGAAAACCCCGAAGAAGCCATTATTTGGCGTGGTTCGAAAAAGAATGGTTAGTCTTCCTTCTCTTGAAGAAAGGGCCATTGATGTGGGAGGGGAGAGTAGAATTAATCAAGCAATTTTTCATAAATGTTAATTGGAATGAAGTGGATTTACTCATTGTGGATACTCCGCCAGGAACTACGGATGAACATTTGGCCCTGGCCAAGTATCTCAAGCCCTGTTATGAGGAATCGAGCGGATTGGGGGTTTTGGTAGTAACGACTCCTCACGCGCTTTCCATCCAGGACGTGAGAAAACAGCTTGGATTTTGCAAAAAGGTTGGCCTGAAAGTATGGGGAATTATAGAAAACATGGCTGGTTTTACCTGTCCCAAATGTCAAGTAATTCTTTTTCTGGTTAACTCGCGTTTACCAGGAAATAAAAAGGTTAAAACTCTGGTGTTCAGGCCTGACAAAGAAGAAGGAGGTGCTGAACAGTTAGCCAAGGATTTTGATGTGCCGTTCTTGGGACAAATACCATTGGATCCTCGCGTAGGATACTGCAGCGATCACGGGCTGTCAATGTTGGAAACCTATCCCGAGACGCGGACCTCAATAGCGCTGACCGAACTAACCAATCGTAAGTCTTTGTAAATGAATGACGTAATTCTTGTGCGATGATGCTAGGCTTGACGCAAATGATAACCAGCATGGCCCCTTCTTCTTGTTGATTGTTTTTAACTCTTTTAAATAAAATATCGCTGCTAGTCACGTGATTGCTGGAGAAATGTTGAGCACTTTTTCAACAGCAACAGCATCAACAACAGCGACGACGTCGAGGAGATTTATCATTGTAAAGCTTCTATCAAGTAAGCTTATCCTTTTTTTGCTGAGGCTCTAAGCTGGAGGGTTGAGAACGCTTCAAGGCCACTGCTACTACGCCTGCTCTTGCGGCCACACCAATCCCGGTCACCACAAAAGCAGATGAACAATCCAAGACTTTTCCTCATCGAACTTTTAAAAAGCCTCAACATATCATCAAAACTCCTCCCTTGTTGATTGTAAAAACCCCGCCACCACCTTCTTCAGCCAACTTTTCACATGCAAACACCACAATGGTAGAGATCCCAGCAGTTGGTGAGGAAAAGGGAGCGGCGACATATAGATCCAAGCATTACGTTCCCTTGCCAGGAGAAGTCAAGGAATTCATCACCAGCACCCGGTTGTCCTGGCAAAAAGGACCAACGTCGCTGGAACATTTTGTCAAATGTCCTTCCTGCTTTGTCAAGGCCACCAAGAAAGAACATTCACTAAGAGTTAACCTCATCTCGGGTCGTTTTGCCTGTTACAGCTGCGGAGTGGAGGGAGGATGGGGCCAATTTCTCCAACTGTTGGATGAACCCTCACCTTCTTCAGCCATTTCCTCCTCCGCTCAGCTAAGCAGCAGTACGGTCATTACTGAGGAAAAGATGCAGGAATTTTCTGGTCAATTGAGCAATTACCTGAAAACGCTTCAAACTCATCCGCATTTACGCGAATTCCTAAAGAAACAAGGCTTGAAAGAGCAGGTTTGGAGGGATTATCTTGTGGGTGCTCATCATGATGCCTCGACTAAAAAGACCTTTTTGGTATTTACCAAGACTGTGCTGGATGAAGAAGCCAAGCCCAAGCCTACTCAGTTTAAACTCGCAGCTTGGGAAAACCACGGCATTAGTGTTAAACACGCTGTTTGGGAACCTGCTCTCCCAAGGCCTGCTGGATTGTTTGGCTATCACGTTGCAACTGGTAGCAGTGTCATTCTTACTGGCACCGAATTGGACGCTCTTGCAGCCTACCAAGCCACGGGAATCCCGTCCTTTTCACTCCCACTACATGCCAATCAACTTCCACTGCATGTAATGCCGCTGTTGGAACGCTTTGACTTGATCTACCTGTGGATGGAAAACAGTTTGATTGGTAGAAATTCCGCTTCAAAGTTTGCGCACAAGTTGGGCCTAGGACGTTGTCGTATCGTTACGCTACCAGATGCTGCTTTGAATGGTCCCTTGGATGCGCTCAAACAAGGCCTGGATCTAAGAAGCTTTATCCAAACAGCTCAACCCTTGGGACATCAGCAAATTGTGGGATTTAAAGATTTGAAATCTGTCGTGTTTATGGAACTTTCTCATCCGGAACAAGTACGCGGCATTCCTAGCGCAGATTTCCCCCGTTTAAATCAAATCATTAAAGGACATCGACCTGGCGAACTTACCATCTTTTCTGGCACTACAGGGATTGGCAAAACCACTGTGCTTAGTCAGCTCAGTCTGGATTACTGTGCACGCGGTGTCAGTACACTCTGGGGCAGCTTTGAGATTTCCAATGTACGCTTGGCGAGAAAGATGTTGTGTCAGTTTTCTGGAAAGAATTTAGAACAAGTAGAAGCAAAGGAAAGAGAAGAATGGGGCAAAAAGTTTGAGTCAGTAAGGCTTCTTTTTTTTGTGGTTAATAATAATTCTCGCAATAGTTGCCACTTTATTTTATGAGGTTTTATGGTAGCACGCAAGTTGATGCGGTATTGGAAGCCATGCAGCATGCCCATTACAGTTATGACATCCAGCATGTGGTTATTGATAATCTCCAGTTCATGACTTCTGGACTGGGCCATGGGTTTGAGCGGTGGGAGATACAAGACGATGCTTTGGCGCTGTTTCGTCGTTTTGCCACTGAACATCAGGTCCATGTCACTTTGGTGGTGCATCCGCGCAAGGATGATCGTGATACCCTGGAGATGAACTCGGTGTTTGGCAGTGCCAAGGTTACTCAGGAAGCTGACAATGTCATTATTCTACAAAAAGGCCGTGGTTACAATTACTTTGACATTAAGAAGAATCGGTAGTTCTTTTGTTGATGACGGAGATTGATGATGGGATAGATTTGATGGAACAATAGGCATAGTACCATTCAAGTTTAACCAGGACTCGTTAAAGGTAATTTCCCCACTTCACTCACTGACTCATTCATTCACTAATACGCCAATATTAAAGGCAACAGAGTTGGGAAATGAGGAATGGCAATTATTATTGAAAAAATCACCTTCTTCCTTTAAATCATCACCCACTTCTTCCAACAGTTGGAGAAAATAAATTAGAGAAAATGACAATTAGTGTATAATTCCTCCTTTGCTTGTTTAAATAGCCCACCTTTGTAGTATTCGCCGGCTGTTTTACGCCTACTTTTGCAGTATCCGCAGCTCAAGACTGTTGTAGTAAAGGGATCTGGACCAAAGGGACGGCTTTTAAAAGGTGACTTGATGGCTGTACTTGCTTCTCTTCCTTCTTCCGCTCCTTCTTCCATTCCTTCTTCCACTACTACTACTTCCGCTGCTACCCCCGCTGCTGCTACTCAAACTTGGTCTTTTTTAACCTCTCCAGGTACACCTCTTGCTCAATTGGGTTACAACAATGTGGGTGATAGAGAATTGGCCGAAAATTAAACAATCAATCACCAATGATAAAGAGCAAGCAAAAATATCGGGTTGGAAGCTCTCTCTTGATGGAATCGGCAAAAAGTTGGAATCGGTAAAAATGGAGGATTTGTTGCAGCAAACTTCGCCAAAATCAAGGCCTGCCTCTGTGGTTACCATCAACAAGTCCTCAGCAACAAAGCTGGGAATGGATGAAATGTTCAATGTCTTGATAACCCAAATGCAATCATCTCACAAGCAGCAACAACAACTTTTGGTTAGATTGGAAGGAGTAAGCGAAGAAACGATACAAAAGGCTCAAAATATATAAATCAACTAAAAAATAGTAATAAGTAGAATGATTTATTAACTAGGCGACAGTAGTAGCCATCATCTTGGGCGTCATCACCGGCGTATGCGTCTGCTGCTTGTTCTTCTTCCCTCCTCGTCTTCCCCTTCCCCTGCTCTTCTTCGCATGGTCCTGCGGCGATGAATCAGTCAGCTTCATGTTCAGCTTGTTCCCCTTGAACTGCTGTCCATTGAACTTGAGCGCATCTGCTGCATGTTCGGGACTGGCAAACTCGACATAACAAAAGCCTCTTCGTTTGCCCGTGTTGCGGTCAGTAATGAAATGAACCCGCTCTACGCCGTTAAACCATTCAAAAAAGTCCTGCTCCTCCACTTGCTGCTCGCCGTTCAGCCCCCCTATCCACAAAGTATGCGTCACTCCCTTCTATGGAATGGTCATTATCCTTTAAGCAAAAATTACCAATTTCTCCTCTTCGTCCTGTGTTGCTGTGTCGCCCCATACTTGCTGTGATAACTCATCTTCTCCACCTCCCATTGAAACACTCCCCATGTCCATTCCGTTATGGTACCATGGTGATAGTCGGCTGTCATCACCTCCTACTCCTTCAATCATCGAACCTCCGCCATTAAGTGCTCCTGCGGCCGCTAACGTTGAGGAGTAATCATCATATCTTCCTCCATTGGATGATCCATAATCACCAATTCCTGGATTATTTGAAGAATCTTGCACAGAATCATCTCCATTTGTCGCAGCTAATTCCCCCCTCAACATTTAATAATCATCCCTATTGTGGCTACTGCTTACATTCATCCTTTTGACTGGCTCTATTGATTGATATAGAACATTGTTTCAACTCCCGTCCATTGAAGGAAAGTGCCCGCTGTAGGAATGCCTCACTGGCAAAGTCAACAAAGCAAAAGGGTCGTTGTTTTTGGGTTTTGCGGTCAAACATAAATTTTACATTTGTAATCTTCAAAGTGGAGCGTTATTTCTTTGAGGTCAAAACTTTAAATGGAATTTACCCCTGCTGATATTTCTGGTCCGAAAAACATCTCCAAGTCTTCCTTCTTGACCTGCTCATTGTGGAAACCTCCTATCCATAATGAGTAATTTTCAGCATTCGTCGTTTTTGGCTGTTCTGCTATAGATGCTAAGTACTGCTGCTCCTGCTGCTGCTGTTGGTGGTGGTGGTGTTGTTGCTCCTGCTCCTGCTGATACTGTTCTTCTTCTTCTTCTAGCTGCTGTTGTTGTAGATGTTGTTCTTGTTGCTGCGAGTGATGCTGTGGATGATGTTGCATCATATGTGCTTGAGCAGCAGATGACTGAGCATAATTGGCCACAGCATATTCCATTAAGCTTTGATTAGACTGTTGTACTGCTGAATTATATAAATCTTCAGCACTTCCTCCTCCTCCGTTACTACTGCCGTTCATATTAACAGCGGCATTCATATTAACGGCAGCATTATAAAGAGATGAATAATCTTGAGGTGCATATTCGTTTTCAGAAGCAAGGTTTCGGAACGTGTTTTGTTGAACCACATGTTGATAGGCAGGAGTTAGTGCCGCACTGCTGGTAAAATAGCTGGATGGATTCCACGCCGGTGCAGTTGGCTGAAGCCTAGAAAGGAAGGGTGTACTTCCATTAATAGAACCGGGAGTGGAGTTGTACATGGAATAGGGTGTCTCTGCTACATATGAAGCTTCATACGCACTGGCTATAATGGCGGGGTTTCGTATAACCGCCCGGTTCAGCTTTATAATGTGATTCTTCATCACTCGGCCGCTGAACTTGAGCCCTTCCTCCATGGCTTGCTGGCTGTCAAACTCTACAAAGCAAAAGGCTCGTTGCTTTCCGGTATTCTTATCAAACATCAGCTTAACTTTGACTATGTGCACGCCCAAAGGTCCGAAAAACATCTTCACTTCATCCTCAAACAAAGTGTCATTGTAAAAGCCTCCCAGCCACAACGTATTAGGATTAGGCAGCGCTGGTGGTGGGGGTGGAACTTTGGGCAGATCCACCACCGAGTTCCATCCTTCGTGGTAATCTCCAGTGCTTCCAGCCCCGTTCACCCATGTTTCTTCTTTCTGAGTGGGCGCAGTAAAACGTGCAGGTGAAGGTGACAAGTGCTCACCATTTCGTAATAGTTTAACCACGTTTGACTTGAGCATTTGTCCAGAGAACCTCAAGGCTTCCTCAGCTGCAGCTTCTTCTGAAAAGTGAACAAAACAAAACGATGATTGCTGTCCAGTTTGAGGATTGTACATCATCTTTATAGTGGCAATCTTGGATGCAAGATGGTGGAAGAAGGTGAAAACATCCTCTTCACTTATAGGACCTTGGTACAGACCTCCCATCCAAACAATCCACTGATTTCCTTTAATATCATTCTAACAAAAAGCGTTAATCCTTTGTAGAGAGTGACACTTACCACACTTGAGGTTTCTTCCAAAAGTTGTTGTTGCTGCTGTTGTTGTTGTTGTAACGAAGACTGTTGTTGCTGTTGGTGGTGATGATGAAGTTGTAACGAAGATTGGTGCTGATGGTGATGATGATGATGCAATTGTTGTGGTTGCTGTTCTGGTGAATCTTCTAATTCAGACATTGGTGGCGCTACCGAGAGCGTACGCAACCGCAATTCTTCAAAGGCAGAATGATCATTTTCATCCTTGGCGGTGGTTTCCAAGATTCTAGCAGCTGCACGGATACTAGCGAATCTTATTCTAATTGCTCTTCCTTTCAACAGAGCGCCATTAAGGTTAGCAGCTTGAGTCATATATTCGACATTCTTGAAGTGTACAAAACAAAACGGTCGTTGTCGCTTGGTCGTATGATCATACAACAGGCGAACTTGGGTAATTCCATTGGAAGTTTCGCCAAAAAAGTCCATAATATCCTCTTCCGTGACAGTAATGCCAAAGAAACCACCAACCCATAAGGAAAGATGCTCATTACTATTAGGACCTTCTTCATCTTCATCCTCATCATCGTTACTATCTTCACTTTCGTCTGTTCGTCGTTGCGTCTCCAATCCTTGCGGAATAAATTCGGGTGCCTCGGCCCAAGAAAGGGGAGACTTTTTCAAAACCGACTTTGAATTAATTCCTGTGGGAGTTGGCTTGGGAGAACTGACATTTTTGGGGCGAAGGTAATCAGCACTTTGTATCCGTTGGTGCTGTCCTGCTCTAGGAGTCTCATCCCTGTGCTGCTGCTGTATCGACGACTGCTGCTGCTGGTGATGATGTTGCTGTTGTTGCTGCTGCTGCTGTTGTTGCTGATATTGTTGCAACGACGTCTGTTGTTGTTGATATTGCTGTAAAGCTTGTTGCTGTTGTTGTAACGAAGACTGTTGATGCAACGACGGCTGCTGATGCAACGAAGACTGCTGTTGCAACAAATTCTGATCATTTTGCTTGGGCGGAGGAGGTTTAATCTTGAGCTTTTTCTTATCTTCCACCAACTGTTGCTGCTGTTGTTGTTGGAAGCGAGACTTGCTACGAAAGGCAAAGTTCAAGCCTTCAGCCCTGGTCAACACGGAAATACGATAATCTTTGATCTTCAACAACAAGTATCCATTCTCTGCGTCAGGAAGATTAGCACACCAGAAATCCTGAGCTTGTCGGTCATCTTCTTCAGCATCGTCTTCTTCATTTGGAGGACTACGTTGAATCATTGACAAGGCTTGATGCAAATGACGGCGT
The DNA here is from genome assembly GCA_004114325.1 of Zoophagus insidians. Classification (NCBI taxonomy): domain Eukaryota; kingdom Fungi; phylum Zoopagomycota; class Zoopagomycetes; order Zoopagales; family Zoopagaceae; genus Zoophagus; species Zoophagus insidians. The sequence goes on from QZWR01000163.1 coordinate 30,305, forward strand.
TGGAAATCACTACAAGAACTCAGCCACAGAGAGGAGAAGTGACTTACTCGATATTTTGTTCAACAATGGTACTAACACTACGCCATAATTGTAATAAGGCATCTTTACTAGAGGTTAGTTTTTCGCGCCAGGCCAAGGAACTTCCATAAACAGAAAAGGGATTCCAAAATATGGGATTTCGAAAGTGGAGACCAGCAGATACGGAATAGTCGGCCAATAAAGAAAGAGCCAATTGTGCCATGGTTCCTTCACGTCCTGGATTGGCATGAGAAACCAGCATGCGAACTTCAGAGGGATCATAAATTTGCTCAGCCAGGTCCAACAGCTCACCAATCTGTAGCAGTGTAGTCCAAGTCATACCGCTACTTCCAGCAATGGTAAGAACTCCCTGGCCATTGTCAAACAGCTTATGTCGTACAAATGCTCCACCCAAACCAAACAATCGGAGCTTCAAACCACCCATCATTAACGCAGGTGCATTAGATTCATCTAAAATGTACAAATTGGGAATGGCGTATTCATTGGTGCGGAATTTCTCCAAAACTGTGACATCTTCACTGGCTCCATAGGTGGTGTAGACTGTGTGACGGAATTGGGCCTTTCCTTCGAGATATTCCTGAAGCTGAGAGATCCTGAAGGGAGAGGCAGAGACCAAATAACGACGCATGGAAGCTGTGGGCATGGATAACAACTCGCGCTTCTCCGTGACATCCAAGAACGGAAGGTTTTCAATGACATGAGCCAAAGCTTCATCCGACATTCCTCACTTTGTTGGTAGCAGTGGTTAATTAACAATTAAAATAAATAAAA